>JAZHYW010035513.1:0-76288 GCA_037355805.1 Ixodes ricinus
CATAGATGGCGCGGAAATTTTCCGGAACAAACGAGTTGCATGCTCCCAGCTGCGCATGCAGGTCGGGCCCTCGAGGTGGGCTCGGGCCACGGGCTGTTCGACGCCATCCTCGAGCTAAATCTTCTTCGCTCTGCGTCAGCCGCTGCCGGAACCGACCAACGGGCGGCGCGAGATACGAGCCAGTACAAACGTAGATTATAGTGGCCTACATAACGTCGAATAAGCTCTGATTTCCGATTGGATTCGAAGTTCCATCAACGTTTGAAATTCTCTAAAGCGCAGACTCCGGCGTTGCGGCCATTTGGACCACCACATTTGACACGCAAACGTTGTTTTGCAAAAAAGAAAAAAAAATTGTATAGACCATTTTTGTGTACTCTCGTTCCAGCCACCTAGTACGCGTATCCGGTATGGGCGACGAAAAAATACTAGAACGTTTCAACTTGTAACTAGTAAAAAAATAAGGGGGTGGCAAAACGATAATCTGTGACGGTTACGATTATATCCTAAGTGTCTTCTACTGGCGTGGCGACGGCAAAGCAATGTTTTCGCCCATACTGGAAGTGACGACAATTCAAGATGGCGACGCCCTTGAAGAAAGGGTCTATATTTTAGAGCTTATTTCATAGCTAGAAAAATTTTAAAAATAGAAATAAAGCGGCAGGTTTGCACTTTCAATGTCCTATATATCGGCCTGCTCTTCGTCTGAATACTGGTTTGCAAACCCGTTCCCCGGAGGTGTGGAGTAAAGCCCATCTGTCCTGGGCCAACACCTGGGCACGGTGTGGTCCTGAGAAAACTGGCGCCATTCATTGTTGTGGAAATGCTCGAGACACGTACCGCGCGCCACTTCTTGGAAGAACATGGCGTCTGAAATCTAGCTCAGTGCTACACTGTATCAGTGCTGCGCTGTTCCGCCATGATCTTCTCAAGGGCTGCACATCGCACGTGCCTCGTGCACCAACGCACCTTGCTGTTTTAGTGTGAAGTGAAACCCCTCGATGTGTTTGCGTTTGTCTTGCAAGTTGCGTCAAATACGCCAATGCACGAGGCCCGTGTCTCGAGCGGCCCTTGGAAGCAAATGGCGGCGGAGCACCCGCTTGTTGCACGTGTCTTGCGCGTTTCCACAACAATGGTTGGCGGTACTTGTAAAAAAAAACACCAAGGGGCTTTAGAGTGAAGTAAAGCCCCTCGATATGTTTCCGTTTGTCTTGCAAGTAGCGTCAAATGCACGAGCTCACGTGGCCCGTGTCTCGAGCGGCCCTTGGAAGCAAATGGCGGCGCAGCACTGAAATGAGCGGCCCTTGGAAGCGAATGGCGGCGGAGCACCCGCTTGTGGCACGTGTCTCGTGCGTTTCCACAACAATGGTTGGCGGTACTTGTAAAAAAGCAGGCTTTATCAAGGGGCTTTAGAGTGAAGAACGCAAAAACGCCCAGAAAGAGACTGGCGGCGAGCAGGATAAACGCGACACATAATGATTTTAAGGGAATATACGAACAATAATGCCGTTTCAGTTCGCATTTAGAAACAAGCAAACTTTTTGTTCGCTAGAAAAAGTATTATAAGGCAGACGAATGTTTGTTTTATTGTGTCGTCTGCTATTCGTTCGCGTATCTCTGCTGGGCGCGGACGACGCGTAGGGAGGACCTAAAAATGTTATACAAGTAGTCAAATACAAAATGTCCCTAAAAGGGAGAAGGGGTACCCCCCCCCCCCCCTTGAGGAGCAGTGTTACAGTATTACAAAAAAAATGTATTTTTTTTATTGCAGAAATAAATTACGCATTGCCAAACGCTGATCCTCCACATAAATGTAGTGCGAGAGGTCCGAACCAGATGCCAAAGTTTGAGCACTAACCCTTATCTTATTAAAAGTTGTGATTTCCTGATGTTATAGTTGAGAAAATGACTCCAGACCGAGCTCTCAATCACATGGAGCTCCATGGCGCCAGTTACCGAACACGGGCGAAAATGGGCCCCATGTTCCCACTGAAACTTTCAGAAAATCACCTATAACGTTTGCATAACATAACGGTTAGTGCTGAAACACTAGCATCTGGTTCGAACCTCTAGCGCAGAATGAGCGTTCGGCGATGCAGATTTATTTTTGCAACTAAAAAAAAAAAAATTGTGTTTTTTTTTTTTTTGGGGGACACGTTTAGTTTTTGGGAAAGGAGAACCGTGTTTTTTTGGCCCGGGTATAGTAAACTATGCATCGCAGAAAGCTCAAACGCCGTGTGAAGGTGATAGCGATTGGGAAAGAACGCAGAAGTTTGAGACATGACCTTACCTGGATCGAAAGATAATTGAGAAAGACGAAAATTTTCGCTGAGCCGACGTCCACCTAAGCCTAACATCGCCCAAACAAAAAGTAACACTGCGGGCTCCTGTAATACCTATTTCAGTAAAAAAAAAAAAAAAGAACTTGTCAGCAAGAAAGAAAGTAATATTCTCTTTCTTGTTGACAAGTGTTTTCACTCCTATAAATCCCCAGAAGCGTTCACAACTTCAGTTCTTGTTTTGAAGATATTAGGCTTAGGTAGATATCGATTCAAACAAAATTCGTGTTTCTCAATCTTTTCTTTTAGACAGCTAACGTTACGTTTTCAAGCTTCCGCGTCTGTCAATCCTAACCGCTAGCGTCACATTCTCACTGAGTTTGAGCTTTCTGCGATGCATAGTTTATTTACCCGGGCTGAAAATCCCGGGCCCTCTTTTCTCGGAAACTTACTTATTTTGCTCTCTAGTGGGATTGTTCTAACCTTGGGAGCTACAGGCCTATACTTCTGTTTTATAAGTAGTGCATTCACTAGATTCTGACAAAGTTGCGCCAAGCTCAGTATGGCCGCCATTTTGGTTCATGGTTTGAGCGGTTTATCCTTGACTTCTCTATTCTGGTGAGCTGATTCGAAATCGAGGTGACAGTTTCTTTATAAAGAAATTTATTGTATCCTGAGATTTTGTTATTGACACACCAGCTAAACACGGACGCACCTTGCTGCTCCACTAAATAGAGCGCCGTTGCTTGGCAGCACTGAAAAATAATTTTTTTCCTTGAAGAACAATTACATTATTAGAGATCTGTCTAGCTAAGCATGATTGGTAAATTGCTTGCATACGCAGTGCCAAATGTGCCTATATTGGCGAGGAACGCTTTCATTACGATGGCGCTCCCTAGCGATCTTGGCACGGCTGGTTCAGATCGACCCTTTCAAAACTTCGAACATTAGAAAAGACCGAAATGGCGATTGCTATGACACCAGGGACTGGTCAGCCAATCGCCTTGCGAGGGTTTGGTCGTCTTTATGTTAGTATAGACGCTTTGCAGCAGCTGTGCATGGGCGCCGCCATAACTGACCTTCAGTTTTCGTTTCCCCTTATTACGTTTACTTCACTTCATTATTACCATAGCAGGCCAGGTTATTGCCATCTTAGATTTTATTCTGTCTTTCTCCCCAGCATTGGCCTTTGTGGAGGCTCGTCCACACCAATTTCAGTGGCTCGGTATCTCGGTAAAACAAGAGAAGGTCAGCAATGGCGACTGTATTCTGGCGCGTGTGTAAAGCGTCTATACGTTTGTGTCCTGCAATCAGTCAGGGATGGCAATGGCGCTACTCTCCCAGGATCCAACTCCGAGATGTATTTGTGGTACCCTCTTACCGCTCATTCACACTGGAAGCGAATCCGCGTTCGCAAATCGGTTGCGAACGCGGTTGTATAAAGATCCAGTACAATTGCACGCGCACTTGATGTCATCGAGTGCGCGTGCAATTGTACTGGATCTTTATACAACCGCGTTCGCAACCGCTTTGCGAACGCGGATCCGCTTTCAGTGTGAATGAGCGGTTAGGGTTTCCATCCGTGACATCATGACAAGGATTTGCCTCGCCGTGGTGTCACGAGTTCTGACCCTGGCTACAAACCATCAAATGAGGCAAGTAGAATAATGCGTTTAAAAGGCATAGTAGAAGCTAGGAGCCATCCCCTTTTGAAACCAGCACCGTCGAAGTTGATATTCTGACAATGCATTTATGCCCGTGATTTCGCCAATCGTGTAAAGCCGACCGCAGCGACGTTTTTCGTCGCGGACGTAGCTAATACACCATTCCAATATTGACCAAATCATAGCTTTGCCTGCAATATTCACACCTCAGCACGCGCAGGTTTGTAGCTTCTGAAAACGTACATAGCGCGCGTCATACCCACTAAACTCGCGAACTACTTTCTGTGGCATTTCAAAAGCTAAGAGTGCGCGTGCACAGCTTGGATGGGCACTGAAGATGCGCAAGCGCACGCGTGCCCATAGCTTTGACTGCGTAACTACAAAAAGCTGTCCACAAGTATAACACGCAAAATGGCGTCGGGTAGAAGCCGTTTAATGAAATGGTAAGTAAGCAGAGATAGAGAGAGAGAGAAGAAAAAATATTATTATTATTATTATTACCGAGACATATGGGAGTGAAGTGAAAATAGTAAACAAAATATAAAATAAAGAAATGAAAACATATAGAACTTTTTTTTTAAGTTTTGTCTTATTAACAATACAAATCAAAGATACGATGCACCTCAGTAATAAGACAAACTATAAAAAGAAACATTTTACGGAAGCTACATGGCGGTGACATGCCTCCATAAAACAAATAAAAACCTTGACGTTTAATAAAAATACACTGGTCATCGACCATCGGTAGAGAGAGCTTTGTGCCGGATAGGGCCGCCTCCCAGGAGGAAAAGGTAGGAGAAGGAAGGGGGTGATACCCTCACTGGGGGTGAAGGGAGAATTCCCAGATGGAGTGGTACGTACATGTTGGTGCAACCTGTACCAGGAGCAGTACAACGTGGCCGCGGTAGGTAAACCTAGAGCCACTCTAGGTAAAGCCTGGGAAATATTGCGCCATTCATTCTTGTGGAAGTGCTTGAGACACGTGCCGCGCGCCACTTCTGGGAAGAACCTGGCGTCTGAAATCTAGCTCAGTGCTGCGCTGTGTCGCCATGATCTTCCCGAGGCCTGCACGTGGCCCGTGCCTCTTGCATCGATGCACCTTGCGCTACTTTTACAACATGAAGGGGCTTTAGCGGTGGGCAGCGGGAACGATCTTCTAAAGGCTCATAAACAGTTGTGTTTGAGGGCGTTTGTGTGTGTTTGACTGCGTTGCAGATGCGAAAAACCAGGACATCCCTGCTTCGTATGTCGCGTGCCAAGATACTCTTCCACGCTTCATACGAAGCATAGATGTGCAGGTAACTCGTTTCGTTTCTTGGCGCAGCGCAGTCAAACGCACTAAAACGCAACTGTGTTCATGGGCATTCAAACACCCTATTATGCATGGCATTAATTCTTACTGTTCGTCAGAATCTAGTTTCGGCAGCACTTGCAAACATCGATGTTTCCCCGATGTCATCAAGGAACGCGACCGCCTTCACTGATGTAACGCATAAAACCAAAATATTCGTTTGTAGGGAGGTATGTTTTTATTTGTGCTCGTAAGAGCAGGTCCCACAGAGAGGCATGTAGCCCGTATAATCAATGCCGGAGAGGCCCGTATAGGGAGTACTCACTGGCGGCCATAGCTGTGTGCGCGAATTCTGAGCGCGTGCTGATGGCGAGCTTCCACAGTTCTTTTGCAACGTGCATTCCGCACCATCAAGAGTGCCGGTCTTAGCAGCCTATTGATGTGAGCTCATTCTGAGCATGCGCTCTAAACAGCACCCACAAATATGGCGTCCAGTGAATACTTCCTATAGGTGGTGATAATGACAATACAGTGCGATATAATGTGGGGCACTGATAATGTACTGTGAGGCATCACGAAGGAGGGGTCTAAGTTGATCGCAGGTGTGTGGCAGCTTCGCGACAAAGTTGCGGAACCTCGGGTCGGTCACTAATGGGCACGTTAGTTATTCTTTTTGCAACGTTCAAAAAGTGCCAACCAACGGAGCCATCAATTGTGATTTTGTTGTGTGTATGTTTATACAGCGGGAAGTTAGTCAGCCCCGAGGGCGTCTAGTGTCTTCGTTAGAGATGAAAGCCACTGCTTGTCTGACGTCTTTAACATGTCTGACGTTAAATTTAACGTGCATCACGTAATGGTGATACATGACAGCACACCGGTACGATGCTCATCCAGATTGAAATGGACAGAGGCGGGAGATAGAATCTACGATCAGTGAGCCTTACAGCGCGAGCTTTCGCTACACGTGCTACCGATCCCCGAGCCCCCGAGCAACCAGACATCGCGGTCGAATTCGAGCTCAAGAGAAAAACAAAAACAACAATAAAATCTCCGGTTTGAGGCATTTAGTACTTGTGTCGCCATCTCGTTTAACACATTGGAAATAAAATTAACAGGGTAATTTTATTTACACAAATACGCAAATACAACATTATTTTGTTTTCTCGTCGTGGTTTTAAAATTAAGACTAGAGGCACCCCTAGTGCATACGGCCAAGCGTTTTGTCCGGTTTGTCCTCTAAATAATTGTATTTTCAAAAATGCTTCAAAACGCGCTCAAAACAGTCAAAACGGTCATATTTCAGGATTTTATTAAAAATCTCCAGCGCTCTCAAAGAAAAATTCAAGGGTCGTACAACCTTCATTAGGTCTTCATAAGTAACCTCCAAAAGAATGAATACTCTAGTGCATTCCTGAAACTCAGGTTTGTGTAGCGAAATTTGCCCATTGAGTGACAGGCGGTTGAATCCCCCTTAAGAGACTGTGCTTTCAAAGATACATATTTTCTGCGTCTACTGTTCTTGCTAAAACAGCTGTGGTTGTGAAGTGTCGGACCAGCGTACTCTGCCACAAGTGGCAGGACTGATTTCCACGCACAAGTGAAACAGAGCCCCACTCCTTTGCTTTCATGTCCCTGAACGCATTGGCGTCAGCCTTCGGGAGGTGGATTAGTTTCACGTTCGGAAATTTAGTGTTCAGTGGGGCAACCATCCCTGACGCCGACTTGATCACCGACATAGGTGGGCCGTCAAAGGTAGTACAACGTTGCCTGGTGCTTAACACAACCCCAGATTCTATCGCAGGCACTCTTGCCATTTCCAGTTAGCGAAAAAATACACTTCGCTGACGTGCACTTGTTGTCCTGCAGCTCGTGTAGTTGGTACTAGTTCTTAAAGTGGCTTGCGGCACCATCACTGACGTTGGTCACATGTGCATACCTACATTGGATTTCACGATTCTGCAAACCATTGTCATTACAATTAAGTTACCGACAATCTCATTGAATCGCAATATTTTTTGCATTATCTTTATATTTTTTAACTATTATTTTGTTTATTTTTTTGCGTTGTGCGGCCTTTTACAGCGGCGGATCTATTGGCACTCACAGGCGGCGCAGGTTAAGGTTCTGCATCGTCTTACCTCCTATATCATGTTACCCCCAACGTTGTGGGCTGATCTGTTTGCAAAGTCACTCCGGTTGCTTCCTTTACGTCGCGTCGACGGGGACGCTACACGCCGGCTCTTAAGCAGGCACCGCGAAGCATGTTACGGGGTGGCGCCTCTCGATCGCTCCGGCCCATGCGCATTTTTGGTCGGTTGTACGAAACTGTATTAGGCATTTTCCCTTCAAAACTACCGTCCACCTGTGCGCTGTCAGTTTGTCTTTTCCTGACCACCCTGTAGCAATTTTACGTTTTTTTTTAATAATATTGAAGTTGTGAAGGACGGGTATGTGCACGCCCCATTTATGTCAACCGCGTTAGCGTCAATTTGGCCATATTTCGCGCTTTATAACTTAAAATCTACACCAATATTGCATTATGTTTTTTTGCAGATTTTATTAGCACATATCATAAACGTTAATATTGGAGAGCTTAAAGAACATTAAGGATGGCGTTTTTTTAAAATGATTTTCAAAATAATGCATGGTGATTAAATGCCCTTGTGTGAGCACGTCTTGTAAATTTCTCCCCCTAACCAGGACAACAATATTTCATGCACAGATGAACTATATTGAGATCAACACACTGGCAAAGTTTGAAGAGCTTAGCTTTTAGATATACGGAGAAAGAAAATCTTTAATTCATAGCGTTATTACGCAATGTGCCGTATGTGCGATTTTGTTTCTCAAAATAACGACCCTAATAGTCGGTGATTAATACTTTTTGTCAATCCTTCCTATGCCTAATTTGTCAGTAAATATTTCTAGACCCCGGTAGCCAGAACAGTTTGTTTGGGGGAAGCCGCCCGAAATGCCAACATCGAGCGATACGCAAAATGCGCACGTGACTGAGAAGGTGCTAGCAAACGCTATTTCGCAAAGACAATTCTTTTTTCCAAAACAGGGATTGCTTTTACTTTTCTGGGCATAGAGCCAGCAAAATATTTTTTTCATCATAATTAAAAATGGTCACCGGACATGGTTGTTCGATCCTATCTGGAAACGGCCTCCCTAATGAAAAATCTCATTTGCATGTGACATTTCTGTGTCCATTAAACACATATGAATCATACAAGATGTGTAAGAACATATAAGAACCCATATAAGAACCATATAAAAACTATATAAGATATATGAGAACATATAGGAACCGTATACAAAAATTTGAGAAGTTGCTTATAAGTTTCTTATATGGTTCTTATATGGGTCTTATATGCTCTTATATACCTTGTATGATTCATATGTGTTTATTGGACACAAGAAATTTCTCGCACAAATGACTTTTTGAATAGGACAGGTGCTATTACACGTCTCTTCCAAAGCCGGTCGTCGTTAGGAAGCAAACCAAGGTTCATAGGATGAGCTGGCGTCGTTCTGCTCTTCCCACGGGGGCTATTCATTCATGTAGCGTTGTAAGCTTGTCTTCCGGCTTGAGAGCACACAAAGCGGTGTTCTTTTTTTTTTTTTGTTTCGTGCTGCTTACAGTTTTAGCACAAGCGGTGAGTGTTTGCAGGAGTATGTTCTAGGCAGTACTTACACTTGTCTGGTTCTGGGTGGTAGTCGGGGTGCTTTCTTATCTTAGCAGCGTCGTGCCATTTTTTGGCTACAGAAGGTGTTACTGCTGCATCCGCTTAAAGACTTCGAAGTAGAAGAGTTTCCTCTCTTCTGAAACCTTTGGGGGGACTCTCTCGTGCAATTTCTTTGTGCCTGTCGATTTTCTTTGTGAGTGCAGTCTTAGCCGCCATTATTATTCCACACAGGCTCATAAAAGCGGCCTATTTAACCTTTACGGCTCTCCAGGGTAGGGCTGGGCGATTGATCGATTAACCTTCCGATTAATCGATTAAGGCTTTAATCGCGATCAAATTTTTTAACCGGTTAATCGGTTTTTTAATTGGTACTCAGAAGAAGTCAGTTCCCAGCCAAGTGCTATGAGCAAGGTTCAATTCTCGCGCTCGCGAAGCGTCACGTGTTCGAGGATATACATTACAGTTCTGCCGAGGCCAGCCAAACAAGCCGGGCCCGCAACTGATCCCCGCGCGACCGCGAAACTTCACGTGTTGAGGATCTATGTCACATCCTGCCCAGGCAAGACAAACAAGCAGAAAAACAAGCTGGGAAACTAACAACGCCAAGGTTACTTGTTCCAGTATTCGGCACGTAAAAATGGACGAGTTCCCGAGTATGAAATCAATCTCGCTGGAAAGTTTGGGTTTTAAGTAAACTCCAGCGGTGAAGTTTTTAACTCGAAGGAAGTCCACTGCATCATCTGCAAAAAGCCGTTTTCGTACACTGGAAGCGTAAGTTCGCTTCAGTATCGCCTACGAGCGAAGCGCCCATGTAGCTGCAGCAAGGACCATCCGCCAAAACGCAGACAACAATCAACGCCTTCTCATCAAAGCTCCTTTCTCTGAAAAAAAAAAAAAGCATCACCCAGGCTCTGATTTTTTGTTTTCCTGTCGAAGAATGTGGACAAACTTCTTTGTCTTCGGAGCTGGAGCAAAAATATCTGGCTTTGAATCGTTGAACTATATGTATCCTCCATTCTAAATGTCCTTTGCGCCGTGTAACAGAGAGTAAAATAAGTCTTCAAAGGCAAGACGAGTTGCTGCATTCTTTTTAATATATTATTTATAAGAATTACGCAACCGATTAATCGATTAATTAATCGATTAAAGGGTGGCGATTAATCGGGTTAAAATTTTTAATCGACGCCCAGCCCTACTCCAGGGTGCTTTGTTCTTCTAAGGACCTCGTACGATCGAGTGTGGATGCGGAGGCTTTCGAATAGCAATTCAAACAGGAAGGAATGAACGGTATAACTATCCCGCTGCTTCGTTGGCAAGCTCGTTGCCTTCAATTCCCTCGTGCCTTGGGATCCATTGCACAGAGGTTTGAACATTGCTCATCGTCAGCTCAATAGCCATGGTCATGATGTCGCGAACTCCTTTGCATCTTTCCTGATGCATTTTCAAGGAACGAATGGCTTGTTGCGGGTCAGTGTATATCACGATGTGCGTGTTACAATGTGCGTTTTTGCCTACCCCCTCTAGATCCTCTGCTATTGCCGTAATTTCGGCTTCTTGCGCTGTTGTACAGTGTTTAGCGTCTTTCGTGCGCGTCATCTTGGTGTTGGCACTGTGCCACGCCAGCGCCTTTCTTCGTGGTTCAGAATACGCCGCATCCGTGTGACAGATTGTCGTCTTTTCAGTTGGGTTTTCCCGAAGTATTTGCACTTCTTTCTTGCGCCTCTTGGCTTTATGTTGTCGTTCTTGGTTGCCTCGACCTATTTTTCGGGGTAGTGGTGCTGATTGTGCAACTACTTTTCTTTCCCATGGGGTAGCTGTTCAGGAATGGGTTCGCTTTCCGCTGTGTCTATATTCCAGCCTAGCAGTTTAGAAATTTCTTTGCCCTGCTTTGTGTGCTGGAGCTTGACGCTGTGTGCTTGTTCCTGGTTGTTGGTCAGTTCATTAAATATGGGAAATGGCACAGATTTGTGCGATTCTTCCAGTTTAATGAATTTCGGAAGTTCAGAGGTGCTACTTCTTGCGTCGTTGAACAACGTTTCTAGACGTTTCCAGTGCTGTTGGTTAAGCCTATAGAAGAGGCATCCGTACATGATTTTTGGGCTAACTGCTCTTTTCCACGTCTTCGCCAATCGTTTGATCCATGTGTTCGGAGTGAGCTTCGTGTTGACATGTATCCCTAGCATAGTGTGCTCGTCTATCTTTTCTAACGTGTGCCCGTCAAATGTCAGGGTGGGGTTGATTGCGCCCCTGTCTTTTCCGAATACCATGAGTTTAGTCTTTTCGGCGGAGGGTTTCATTCCTGCCACTGCCAAAAAGTCCTCGATGGTTGCAAGTGTTTCCTGTAGTGTGGTCGCCTGTTGCTCTGTGGCCCCATGATTCGTCCAAAGCGTGATATCATTTGCATATATCGCTTATTTTAGGTGTCTGACGTTTTCCAATTTCCATGCCAATGGTACCATCGCAAGATACTTTTGTAACTAGACTACACCCCGCAACGACGTCAGATGACCTAACGGAATTACTAACAACTGTAATTGACAAAAAACCTGCTGTATGCACGAAGCTACCATCAAAGTTCGATGGCTACGCTTCGTTCCACATGTCTGTTGGTTGGGACGATTTTGATAAAATCAACGTGGCAGCAATCTGGCCTGTTGGTTGCCTTTTTAGGCAATTTTTCGGTACACTGGGGAAAAAGACGGAAAGCCATGAGTGAAGAGTGTACACTGTATTACCAAAATGTTCGGGGGCTATGAACGAAAGCAGTTGAATTTATGTCCGAAATAATTATGTGCCCGTACAGAATAATCTGTCTAACGGAAACGTGGCTTGCTGATGGCATATCGAGTAGTCAGTATTTTCCTCCCAAGTACAATGTGTTTAGGCGCGACCGTGACTATAATTTTACTGGCCAAAGGTATGGTGGCGGTGTCTTAACTGCAGTAGATAAAAGTTTAAATGTTCGCAGAAGGGACGATTTGGAAGCGTATTCAGAGTGTGTTTGGCTTGAAATTATGACTAATGATGGATTGAATTACTTGTTTGGTAATTACCACTCCCCCCCCCCCTATCTGATCAAAGTGTTTTTTGCGAACATAATAATTTTCTTGGAAGCAAGGTAGATTTTTCTAACTTCAATGTACATATCTATGGTGATTTTAACCTACCGGGGTTCGACTGGGAGATTGGTATTGCGTCAGCGAACAACACGAACACAAAAGTAAAAATAAACTGTCTGCTAGACTTTGTACATTTTAATGGCTTTCAGCAATACAATAGTGTGCCAGACTGCTCTGAAAATGTACTAGACTTAGCCCTGGCTACGTCAGCAATCGACATTTGCACCGCAGATGAACCACTCTCGCGCGTGGACGACTACCACAAGGCGTTTGTAGTATCGTTTCATCTCCAAGTTAAAGGGGCAGATTTTTATGAGCAGTCGTGGTTTTGTTACCCACAAGGCGATTATTACAGTCTGTACCGTTATCTTAAAGAGTTTGATTGGAGCATTGTTCTAGGAGATACGTGTGTTGAGTCATGTACCGACAAACTAACGGAAACACTAAAGCAAGCTTTAGACACGTATATACCCAAAAAAATTTCTAGAAAAAATAAGTATCCTCCGTCGTTTTCGAAGTCAGTCAGGCAATGCCTAAGAAGAAAGCTGCATCATCAACGTCTTTTCAAAAAGACAAGACTGCAAAAATGATATGAAATGTTTAGCCCATCTCGAGCGTTGGCGAAGCAGCTTTATAATAAGAACGATAAACAAAAGCAGGAAAATGCTGATGAGCAAGCACTTCTTAAGCAACCGAACGACCTTTGGAAGTTCGTAAAAAAGATAAATAAAAGCAGTACTCCTTCCTCAATTGTACTGCGAGATGACAATGGTTATTGTTCGGAACCAACGTTGGTAGCAAACGTGTTTGCGAAGCATTTTAGTGTTTGTTTTTCTGCCGCTGACATACCTCTGACAAGTCCGGACAGCAGAGGCGGCGACTTTTTGTCTTGCAACCCGATAACTGAGTGCGAAGTCATGGAGGCTGGTGGAAGGCTAAAGCCGACGTTATCTGTGGGTATAGGTGGGATCCCGAGTTTTATAGTGAAAGGCTGTGCGGAAACGATTTGTCCTGTTTTACATCACATTTTTTACTTATCTCTGGAATCGGGTGTATTCCCGACAATGTGGAAGGGTTCTCTTGTTATTCTAGTGTTTAAGTCGGGTGACCGAAGTAAAGTGAACAATTATCGACCTGTGTCACTGCTCTGCACATTGTCAAAAGTTTTCGAAATAATACTACACAATCGTCTATATGCGTATTTTCGTCAGAAAATTGTACCCGAACAGCACGGATTTTTGAAAGGTCGTTCGGTGGAGACGAATTTGTGTTCTTTTCTGCATGATGTTGTGCCCATTGTTCATAACCGGGAGCAAGCTGATGTGGTCTACTTTGACATGACGAAGGCATTTGACAAAGTAAATCACCGGCATTTATTAGCCAAGTTAGATATGCATGGTTTATGCCCCAAGTATTGCAAGTTTTATGAGAGTTACTTGTCTAAACGCGAGAACTTGGTACGTGTGTCCAGTTGCTTATCGAATCCTTTCTTGGCTACGTCGGGCGTCCCACAGGGAAGCAATCTTGGGCCTCTTCTCTTTTTAATTTTCGTAAATGACCTCACTTCTTGTGTGAAATACTCAAAAATGTTGGTATTTGCCGACGACATAAAATTGTATCGACGGACAAATACTGTGGAGGACTGTGTTTTGCTTCAGTGTGACGTATGCTCTATTTCTTTATGGTGCTTGACCAATGGCCTTGTATTAAACGAATCGAAAACAAAAATTATTTCTCTCAGCAGGAAACGTGACGTTGAGTCATGCTGATTGCAACCACACGGACCGTTGCACCATTTGGTAGTGTCTAACCGTTGATGGGAAACTTGTTTTTTTTAGATACACCACTGCTAGAGCCTGCACTTTCTCTTTCTTGCCTTATGTATATGGATGGTGATGTGAAGCATCTGTAACCCTTGAGACCAATGTTTTCACCGTTAACTTCTTGTAATAATAGTAGGTCTTTAGTTTCATGGTGTAGTTTTATGTTGAGTTCTACTTTACGGATGCGACGGCCCCAACAATTCTTCTTGAAAATATTGAGGGCCGTAGCTTTGCTTTCATTTCTATGTGGACTGGATGCCATGTTGACCAGGAACTGGGGCACTCTGAACGTTGAATTTCTGTGCTTGTATTTGTTGAGCCTGGTACAGCGCGAACATTGAGTGCAGTTGCTGCATCTCTTGTTGCATTTGTTGCTGTTGTAGTTGTATCTGTTCTTGCACTTGTTGAATCTGCTGTTTTATACCTTGCATCTGCTCCTCCCAGGTTTCTCTTGGCGTGGTGTGAGTAGCTGCGGGGGATTTTCGGGTCGCTGTATTCTATTTTTAGCGACTTTGGAGGTAGAAGTGTTTAAGTTAAGAACATCGGTATCTGCATCAGGTGTGGTTGTTGTTCTTTCTGCCTGGCGTCTTTTTGTTGCTTATGTTCGATTTCAGCTAGCCTTTTTTGCCTGGCTCTTCCCTCGATTAGCTTGTCCTCGATTTCGGCCTTGAATAGATCCATTTGTTTCTTGACATTCACAATGATATGTTCGTGTTCCTTGAGTCGTTCTTCTTTGAACGCATGCGTTGTATTGCTTGAGGGAGCATTCTTTAAAGTCCTGTCTGTGGTGGTTTGCAGGCTCTGCTTGTTAGTTGCGATTGTGGTGGTATCAGCAGCGATGATGCTACTGTTGTTCCTGCCGTTTCCCTTGCTCTTTAGCTCTAGTGATGGAAACTGTTCAAGGCTTTGCAGTAGCGCAAAACTATTATAGTTCGAGGCATATCCCCCTTTCAGCGTGTGTGGGGTGCGCAAGATGGGAGGATTGGTTATCGTTGTTTTCGCAGCATCTGCTGTTGAGCTTCTTGTGTGTGTCATCATGGGTGCCCTTGCGCGTTTCTGTAGCTCGGCATCAGCACACATATCCCTTCCATATTTGGGGCCTAAGGCTGCGTGGCCGGACACTTGGCAGTTAGGGCAGAAGGTGTCCCCATTGTTCTTTTTCTGTATGGGCTTGTGCACACTTCCTACACCGTTGTTGTATGGTGCACACAACTGCTTCGTACCCAATGCCATGGCATTTGACGCAAATGACAGCTGTAGGTCTGTACGTGTAGACGTTGACCAATTTGCCGTGGTAGACAATTTTCCGAGGAATTCCTTCGCCGTCGAACGTTAGCAGAAAGGAGCCGTTCCTTCCAAGTGCCTTTGCGTGTATTACGTTGTGGCAGTAGGAGTCAGAATTATCGACACTGTCTTGCGCTGTAGTAGACGAATGCATGTGGTGAATAACCCCCTTTGGGCATGACTCCTGTGGCGGATCTGTACGCCTGTACTTCAACTTCCTTGCCGTTTTCCAACTCCAAAGTGTCTAGCTGGAGGATGTCTCTTGCGTGCTTTTCGTCGTAGACTGTGACTGCTATGGTGTTGTTGTTCGGGTTTGTGTCGAAATAAAGCCTGCCTCTGTTACAAGGTATCGTGAGAACCCGTTTCACCTGAGTCGTGAAGTGGCTGGGCGGGATGTCCGTTATCCTTGTCTGTGTTTTGGGTCTGATGGCTATCACTATTTTGGCTCGTTCAATCGTGGAATGTGGGTTTTTTTTTGCAGAAAACAAACCCCGGAGAAGAGGAACAAGAGGGACCAAGGACAAACACAAATCTCAAAACACAGCTAGGTGACTGGTGCGCGACCGAAAAAATCCGCATGATCCGGGTATCGAACCCAAGACCTCTCCATTTCCAGTGAAGCGCTCTCGACTGAGCTAAGAAGGGGTTAGACGTCAGTAGAGCAAACGGGTTTTATCAGCCGCCACCAGTCTAACACCAACAAGGGTGAAAAGCTTGCATTTTAAGGTTATGATTATATTGCAATTAAATGCAAGGGTGCAGGTGAGCTGGACAAGAATGACGAAAATAATCCCGGGAGAAGGGGAACAAGAGGGACAAAGGAACAAATCACAAGCTAGGTGACTGGTGGCGACCGAAAAATCCGCCTGGTCCGGGTATTGAACGCGGAACCTCTCCATTTCCAGTGGAGATGTTCAGCTCGCTTGCATCTTTGCATTTCTTTGCATTATAATCATTTTCCAGGTTTGGTCTTCTTATGCATGATTGTCTTCCATCTGTTTTCAGCCTCAAAGATAAGCTCCATGCCATCGGTGTCACTGCTTTCCTGCTTGTCATTCGAGGTCACGTCTTCGAGGTCGTCATTCTCGTTTTCGGTCGCAGTCGTTTTTGAGGATCACTGCCCTTCGTACCGTATAGTTGGGTGCGACGTCCGTGTCGTTAGTGTCAGCGTTAAAATTGGGCTGCCCAGCCTGCTCGACAGCCAGAGTAGTCATGCGCGATCTAGAGTAAGCGGTTAGGCCTAGCTGAGACATCTTGGTGTTCGGGCCTTTGGTTCGCTTTCTTCAGAAAGGGAAACAAATTTGCATCCCCCTGTTGTTCTGTTGAAATTGTTCATGATGGTTTCAGCCCCCCTTGCCTCTGTAGAGGCCTTGGGGTTTGCTTACTTCATAGGTAACCCGCGGTTCAATGAGAGCTTCGAGAAAAAGCGTCAGCTCTTCACGCCGTCGTCGTCTTCCCCTCTGACACACTCCGTGAGATGGCGCAGCGTGACAGGAAAGTCCTCGAAGCACGCGACCGCGCCATCTCGCGCCGCGCAAATGTCATCGTCCTAGCCTGCTCCAACCACCGACCTTGGATAGCTAGGGTGCCTTCATGTGCGCTTTGCTTAGGGTGATGGGGGTGTCGGTGGCCGAATGGGCTAGCGCACACCAGCTCGGAGCACATGGAGCGAAAGATCGCGCTGCAGAACCCAGGATCCAGAGTTCAATCTGCACCCCTCCCCGTTTCGATCTGGATGAGCATCGTACCGGCGTGCGGTCGTGTATCACTACTGCGTGATGAACGTTAAAGACCCCAGGCTAGCGGTTGTACTGCACCGGTTAAATTTCTCATCTACAGCATGGAGACTCGTCGCCCGTTGAGGCAGACCAAGTTCTAGGCTGTATAAACATGCACACAACCCAATTTTTCTTAGGGTGATGACATACGGCATTTTTGTTTTGAACGCTTATTTTTGTTTTTGTTCTGATGCGCGTTCAAGAGCGTGCTTCCTGCACACGCCCGGGGCGCCGGCTGTGCTAAGGCGACATTATGTTTTCGACGATTTATTTTTATTTTATTTGGGAGCGCGTGGTGTCGGCTTCAGGTGCTACAAAGGACTCCTTTCCATAAAAGTGATTGAGGGCGCGTTCATTGCTGTATTTGTGTGTTATGTACGCGCGCTTTCTGGCTGTCCGCAATTGCGCGCGAGCGCTGGCTGAACTGTGATTTAGCACGTGTGGACTGTGATTTTTGTAGAGTGGAAACGTCTATAACCCTAAACAAAAGGACATTGAAGCAGCCTAGGATAGTTCAATCGGCAAAGCATTTGGCTAAAAATCTCGAGTTGGTGCGTTCAGGTCTAGCCGAGGTGCTAAATACCTTTTATATCGTTCCATATGGGTGTAACTCTTTGCTGTGACGGTTTCTTGTTACAGCTGGCAGCTACAGCCGGCTGTTGCAGCCGGCCGTTACAACCGGCTGTTACAGCCAAACGTTAGAGAATTTCATGAAAATCGGCTGATAAAACACATTCTGTGTTAAAAGCACTAAGGAAGATGGAAATATTGGCTAAAACAAATATGGGAGTTGCCCAAACAGTGCCAACCTCCCAAATAAAAATATAAAAACAACTATTTTTTTTATTAAACAAGGAAAACAGATGTTAGTCCTCTTTAGAGGATAGGCGAAATATTCCCGATTTAAAATGGCCAAAATAAATTCCTAATTTCTTGTGGGTATTTTAACCATATGTTTAACGTTTCGAAGCAAAAAGAAACCATACTAAAAAAAAGAAGTTAAGCCGAGTGTCAGCGATGTTTTCGTTTCTTTCCTTCCAGTGAGTTCTTTGTCGATTTCTGCACTGTTTTTTTTTTGTTTGCTGCCATGCTGCACCAGCTGCCGCAAACTCATCTTTTACGAAAAGTTTCAAAACAAAACTTTGCAGAACGTTCCTTTCTTGAAGACACCTGTAAGGCTCTCAGAAGCTTGCTTTGCCTGCCGGGTATCTAATATAATTTTTTTATGTGCCTTGCCGTTTTGACGTTTGATTCAATTGGGTTCTTTGATTGTTTTCTTAGAAGCGACACGTATTTTTCGAACACCCTTGAGCGTTCTCGTAGCCTTCGTCACTAAAAATGCCCATCTTTCAGTCTTATCACCCCGAGGTCGGGGCGCAAACAACAGAATTAAGTAATTAAGTAAACGAGCAAAAAATGTACGTAGTAGATTGGTTTGATATATTGTTTGTCCCATTTCTTGTTTCCTTATCTGCCACCTTAATGTTTTGTTTTTGTGACTCTTTCTCGTGTTAGTTTTATAGTGGTGAACGTCCACCAGTTCGCCTTCACACTAACAGCTGATTCACGCATTTGCATTTGACTGCGACCGAGTACGTTGTGATGTTTCGTAACCGTTTAACACAGAGACACGCTGGAACTATCTGTCGGGCAACATTGGAACACTCCTGACGTGCGCGTAACCTGACCGAAGGTTTTGCAGTATTCGCGAGATCAAACCTGTGCCCTATTTATTGGTCGGAAACTGTCACTTATAAAAATGTCAAGATTATTCTAAAGCCCACCGTAGAACAATGATGCGTAAAAAACAATTAAAGCAAACGTATACTCAGGTCAGAGGAGTTCCATGGTTACTAGATATACAGCGCTAGTGTGCAGCCAGTGTGGTTGCACTAGATGACAGCACCTTCGGTCGCAGTGAAGCGCAAGTCTGTGACCCAGACTTCACTTGGTTTACTCTAAAGTCTCTTTCCAGTTTCTTAGAAAGATAACTTTTCTTATCTCTTAATTACTACGCTATTGGTTGCTGCTTCTTTTATATTACAAATCCCTAAATCCACGAACCAGGTAACAATAGGAACACCCGAATGAACCTTGCGTTATATTGGTACAGCTGGCGCGCCCGGGGCTAACATTAATAATCCCAGGGAAAAAGAGAGCCGGAGAAAGTAGTTGCCTCAGAACTCAGACCGTCCTCGGGGAACATGAGTCAATAGATAAACTTAGAAAACTGAAATGAAAAACACAGAAAGGCTTTATCTCCGAATGGCCCAACGAAATAGCTGCAAGAAAAAACAAAACAAACGATGTTCCTTTTCTGATGGCATTTCGAAAACGAAATTACCAAGAGGAACTGTATTTTTTGTTTCCACTGCGAGTGAAGTTTTGTGGTGGTACTCTTTTATTTTTTTTTAACGTTGATGTAACTCGCGAAAAGTGCAATTTCTTTACAGTTGTCTTGCACTCTACGTTTCCTCACTCAAACTTTTTGGTCGGTGTGGCGAGTAAGTTTCACGCCGAAGAGAGGGGCGCAGAAACGGCAACGTCATGTGGTTGTTTTCCTAGAAATAATTTCCAGCTATACTCACCGACGACTTAGGAAACGTAGGGTAGGGTGGCGAGTCCCCGAGCATCTCATTATCGCGCCACAGCCAGTCAGATTGTGGCAATTCGCCGACAAGAACACCCAAGAACCAATCGCGAAGCCTGAACGTCATGAGTCACGCCTTTCGTTCCTTAGGCTGTCGGTGACTATGCGCAGCGGAAGTTCGTCCGCTTCTTGCACAGGGGTTGCGATGACGTTAGATCGCCAAGCTCTTATTGGCTGATTGAAAAAAAATAAAAAAATAGCCGGTAAAGTTGGACAAAACGGCGGTTTGGCGAGTTGGTTTTCCATGTCTCAAAAATACGCGTGAAAGAAAAAGAGGGGCTAAAATAGAGATTGAGTTGTGAGCCAGCGCTGTGTGAGTGTCTTGTCTGATGTGAATGTGTCCCTAAGTGTGAATGTTTTCTGTGGCCTGTGGTGACGTGTGTTTGTGTGGATTCCCTACTCGCGCTGTTATTTTCGAGGCACCTATAGCATTGAGGTCTACCCACTATCCTGCCAATCAAAGCCAATCAGAGCTCGGCGTCGTTTTGATGTCGCCGCAACTCCCGAGTAAGAAGCAGACGAACTTGCGCTCTCCGCATGGGAAACGGCAAACTCCACTACGTGAACACGCCACTGAAAGCGCGATGCCGAACGCCGCAGCCGAAACTCAAACGTCGACTGTCTTGCAAAAACTGCTGCTGCTGCTGCTTTTTTTATCGATGTTGTTTAAGTTTGGAAGTTAGTTAACGTGCATTGAAATAAAAGTAACAATCGGGCACTTAGCTTGTGCTCCAAATGAGCAGTTTTCTTCGTACTAAAACACAATGATTAAATTAAAAAAAAACATTAAAGAAAGCACTATTTTTGTTGTGGTAACTGTGTCGTGGTCTGTACACTAAATCATAAAAGTCAGTGTAACCTGCATTCCTGTACACACGCAATGCAAATCCAAGTGAGTTAAAAGAAAGAGAAAAAAAGCGGACCCCGTTGCTGGTTCTATCTATTGTAACTGAAAATCAGTACTAAGTGTCTGGTCACTGTCAACGGCCAATATCCATGTTTGTGGAATATGAAGCGCTACGTTCAATACGTTCTGAAGCTATGGCACAATCCGGTCGTGAGTTTGATACGACATCGAGAAGCTTTAGGCCCGTGCTTCTAGAACAATTTCTGTATTAACTGGTGATTGCACCCACAAGGAAAGATGAGTCATGAAGTGATACTACCTTTTATCGTAACTTGCTCAGCGTGAGGGAAAGAGAAGCTGCATGAGCGAGCGCAATTCGCCTTTTGCGTTGCGCTGTGGCGCCATCTCACGGGCGCGACGAGAAACAATATGGTTGGCCTCCAAGTGCAGACGGCGCACGCGCAGTCGGATCTTGCAAAAGGCGAATTACCTGAGAGAACTCCAATGCACGCGCTCACGTGAAGCGAGGTCGTTGTAGTTTGTGGTTCGTCCGCACAAATGGGGCGGCGGAGTAGGGGCTGTTATCACTGTCCTCAGTACGTCCACCGCATTGTTGTTTTGAACCGTCTTACGAGCGCAGAAGGCGAGCATTTTAAATATGTATCTGACACCATCGAATATGTAGTGCACATATGTCTACAGGCTTTACAAAGCTGACACCAAACAACCCGATGGTGGATTAACATCACGTGAAATCACCCTATATACTCCGTGCACTCTTAAGGAAAAGTCCACGAAAATGCGCTTTGATATCGCGGAAATATATAATTACATAATATAGAACGTAAACAGTTCACATTAGGGTCGCTAAACTCGTCAAACACAAAGTTGGGGCCGAAGTTCGCGGAGCGTGCTGATTGGACTCTCGCGACGATGGCGCCACGCGGGACGAGATGTCAATCATCCAAGCTCTCTTGGTGCTCGAATTCCAGTGAGAATGTGAAACGCAAAGTCGTAGCGAGCTTCATCGTAGCGCGCGCGAGCAACACCGTGGGGGCAGGCGATTGAACGGCTGCACTGATGACGTCGCTCCCGCGTGTCCCTACATCCCTACGCCGCGTTAGAATTACTAATACGTAATTGTACCTAGGCGGGCGGTAAATGCTCTGAACTTTCTCGTCGGAAGATCGTTGTTTGCGGAAGTTATTGGTGACGACACAGTGACGTTTCACAACTTTGGGAAGGAGTTATTTGAGGCTAAAATCTTCGCTTCGGAATCGAGGCGAAGATTGAACTTTGTGATATTGTGGAGCCGTGCGCGGTGTACGCGGCTTTAGAGCTCATCTTCCGGAACTGACAACAACGCTACCGGGGTCACCCAAGCGCCGTGTGTGGACTGACGTCAGTAGTGTTTGAGAAAAGAGGGGGCGACGAGGGATGGAGAGGGAAAACCTAAGGAAGGGAAATAAAAAAAGGTGCGACCAACACACACACACAACAAGCATACACACACATTCACACACACAAATGGGAGTCAGGAAGGTCCGCAGAAATTGTTTGGGAGAGAGGAAGAGAGAGAGAGAGAGGGGCGATGGTAGTGAAGAAGGTGGATATCCCTTCCCCGAATTTTTAGAACGCAGATCTCAAGCGCCCGTTTCGGGCTTGAGCGGCGTCGCCGTCGGCGGCGGTGCCGCCGTCTGCATAACTGCGCGTGTTGCATTATGGGACGTTTTCCCGCTAAATTTAGCGGGGAAATTGACGCCACATGACCTCAACACCAATTCAGTTTCCCCGCTAAATGGGAGGGGAGCAGGAGAGGAGGAGGGGAGGGTACGGAGGAAGGTGGAAGGGCATACCCTCCCCTCCTCCTCCTCAAGAGCTGCGCTCTAGTTCGAAGTTACAAAGAACTGCAAACGTATTTCATTTTTTTGATTATAACTCTCTGAAATGCTGTGGTCAGGGGCTGGGGCGATACCCCCCTCCCCCTCCCCCTCCCCCCTACACCTTCATGCCCCTTGCCCCCTCTTTCGACGCCACTGGGGGAGGGGGAATGACCCCCTCCCGTCCTCCTGTTTCGACGACCCTGCTAGAGGCGTTCCAACTGAGCGATGGCGAGGAACAGCACAGCGTGCAATTTTTGAAATAATGGTTCTAGAGATTCTGGAATTAAAACGGTTTGCGTTCCACGAACTCACAAGCGGCCATAACAGACTTCCAAGCGAAAGGCTCGTGCCAGGGCTCGTTGTATGCAAGCGCGTTCGGTGACATCCTTTTATAGTTCATACCTTTGACGTCAGGGTCAGGATTGTCAGTTGTGAACGACAAATTTGATGGTGCCTGTTCAAGTCGGCGGTGACAAGTTTCGTTGTGTACGATGAAAGCTTGGTGTCTTCGCGTTCTCGAAACATTACCGTCAATATTGACAACCTGACATGACTCTTATTTCCGTTAAAGAACGCATAATTAATCCCAGTTTGGCTAATCTTTGAAAGTCTACCATAAATTGATTTTATCCCACCGATGGGGTAGACAACTGCCCGCAAGCGAAATTCGTCCGAAAGTGGACAATGCTACTCGGCTGGTTGTGACCAATACTTCGTTTCAGCTTGGGTCCAGACGCAGCCGATGCTACAAGCGCGAGCTCCGGGCTTCCAGCGTCCCTGCCAAGCACGCGCGCTCGTGCAGTACAGGCACTGTTCAGGGCCACACGCTCGTGCTTGTAGCATCGGCTGCGTCTGGACCCAAGCTGAAACGAAGTATAGCCACGTCGGGCTTTGAGCCGAAATTAATAAAAGGAACAACAGGGACGCTTTTTAGTAAAGGCTGCTTTATCGGCGGAAATAAGAACGATATCAGACTATCAACTTCGACAGTGTTGATTTTAGAATGCAATTACGCAAGCCTCCATCATAGAGACAATCAAACATGTCGGTCGCAGCTTATAATCTTTCTCGTGACGCCACACGTATGAACCACGGCTGTCTCCGCGCGCTCTTTCGTGCTGCTCTTGTTCGGAGCCTAGGGAGTGATAGGGATTTTTCGCCCCTTCAATGAGAAACGTCACGAAGATACACGGATCTGCGGGTTTGTGAGAAAAGTAAACTTCGCGGCGATCTTTCGGCTCCTCCCCCACTATGTCATAACACAAAGAAAGTTGTATTTGACGAGTTTAGCGACCCTAGGAATTTTTATTGACCTTTGTAAAGCGCCTGTCTTAACCATCCAACGCTTCTTGATAAACTTTCGTTTTATGGTATACGTGGAATGCCTTCGATAGTTATTCACTTATATTTAGAACATCGTAAACAATGCGTCTGAATGAATGGATTTTTTTTTTTTGCAATCCTTCAAGTTTGGTTTGCCTCAGGGCGCATGCTCGGTGACTTTGTTGTTCAATCTGTATATAAACGGTCTAGTCAATATTTGAAACTAATCACGTTTTGTTATGTATGCAGACGACACGACTGTATTTTTGTCTGCGTCGAATATGGACGAACTCATAACCAAAAGAGGCTTAGTTTTAAAAAAGATTATTTCCTGGTCAGTAACTAATGGTTTTAGAATAAACGCTCTAAAATCTAAAGCAATCGTTTTTCGACCTGTGAATACCCACGTTACTAGTAATTATGATAAAAAGATTGGTACCGACGATATTAAAATAGCCAAGCAGCACAAAATGCTAGGTGTCATTTTTTTTTCAGAATAGAATGCCTAGTTAAGAGACTGTCGAAAGTTGTTGGAGTAATATGTCACTGTCGCTCTTTACTTGCCTGTAAATATTAAAACGCAAATTTACCACGCTCTGTTTAGCTCGCAATTTAACTATTGCCATTTGGTTTGGGGTACTACGACTAAATGTAATGTTAACAAGCGTATACGGTCCTCCAAGAGAAAATGCTGCATTTTATTGCAAATGTGCCTTACGACACTCATACGAAACCATTATTTTCGAAACTCAACGTCATGATAATTCCTAGTTTATACGAGTACTGTTTGCTATGTTCTTATTTACTTTCAACTGATGAATTTATTTATTTTTTGTCAAATTTATTCTACTCGACAAAAACGCAAATGTTCTATGCGTATCTGACCCAGAGTTTTGAAATGTGCCTCATTTTCGCACGAATTACGCACTGTAGTCAATTGCACATAACCTGCCTAGATTGCTTAACAAGTTTATTCCAGACGGCATTGATGTTGACTGCTAAACAAAAAAAGATGCACGCCAGTGTTTTGTTCAGACAAATTATATTGTATAGTGTTCTTTTTTATTACCATGCCCTGTAAGTGCAGGGGCACCAGACCCACTCAAGTTCCCTTTTGAAGCTTCTTGTCTGGTGCCCTCAGCCACCGTGCCCTCAGCACAATTGGCGACGTGCGCGACCGAAAGTGTCGCTGTGGTCGGCCTTCAACGATTGGCCGAACGCTGACTATGACGTCAGAAAAGGATTTTTCATCGACGGAAATAAGAGGAATGAAAGAACTTTAATTTTGACGGTGTTGGTAGTGTTCCTTTGAGAGCGCAATGATTTCAAGCTTCCACCATGCTATTTACAAACACCATCGAACTTGTTGTTCGCAAGGTAATGACGTCACAAGGGGGAACCATAGGAGGGCGCCACCAAAACATCTCGCCTAAGGTGCCTACATGTCTGTCTGGCTCAGAGTGGCAGCCATCCATTGTTGCTGGAACTGCTACCGTGACGCGTGCCGCGCACTCAGTCATCTGGGACTAGAACATGGCGTCTTGAATTATCCAGGTGCAGTGCTGCGCTGAGTGACGCCATGATTTCACGCCTTCAAAGTGCATACAAACAGCACGTACTTGGTGCATCGACATGGCTGAGACGTCACTACTGAAGCAAGAAGGCGCGTGTATGAAGGCACTCTAATCTCGCCTCTAATAGTGCTGAAATAAACAAGTTCAAGTTCAAGCTGAGACTGCAGCTATTGTCACATACACGAGAGCTCGAGGTCGCTGCTTTGAAGCGTTCTTCCGCAGACCGAGCATTCGCGCTAGAAATTCACGCATCATAATCAGGAGCGCGGGCTAGCTCGCGCTTGTAGCTTCGGCTGTAGTCTCAGCTTAAGGATGAACAGAGTATTGTTCCAAATTTACCAATGGACTTCCTCAACACTGTCCTAAAAGATTCGTGTGTCCCATCAGGGTCTCAAAAACTGCGCGCATGTCAATAAGTGCACGCACCACGTACCTGTTCGACAACGTAAATGCGGTAATTGAGCAGCTGCCGCTGTAGAATCGGGTGCAGGTATTTGAGCAAGATGAGGAGGTGCAGGCGCCGGTCCCGGTACGGCACTATCACGGCCACCCGGTGCAGGGGCGCGCACAGGGCCGGGCTCCACAGGGGCGAGGCTGGGCCCCCTGACCCGGAGGGTACCCGGGGTTCCGACGGGGGACTGCGGTGTCGCGTGGACCTGGCCGCTCCCTTGGGCCAACCCGTGCGACGCCGGAACTGGCCGGGGCGAAGCTCGAGGTCGACTTGGATGCGACCCACTGTACATTGCGGGAGAGAAGAGATGGCGCCGTCATTGTACGCCCTTAATACTATATAGATTATACATTATACACGCAATAGATCATACATCATACACGTTATACAGTATACATTATACGTTCACGATAATACGTTGTAGGTTATAGATTATACATTATGAGCTATAGGTTATAGATAATATGTTACACGTTATATATTATAAATACGAGACACGTAGCCACGACGTTGTTTCGTGGGGCGGGGGGGGGGGCGAGCCCGATGCCTCCCCCCCCCCTGGATACGTGCCTGATACATAACACGTTATACGTTAATACGTTATACATTTTTGAATATACATTTTATGCTCTACGTTATGTATCATACCTTGTACGTTGCACGTTAATACGTTATTCGATATACGTTATACGTAGAGCTCTGCGCGGACAACAGCTTCGGCATCCGCATCCGATCCGCATTCGCAGACTTTGGATTCGCATCCGATCCGCATCCGCGAAATTGTGGAACCGGACTCTACCTAGAATCCGAGCGATCATGTTACATCATTAAATCAAGCCTAAATTTAATAAAAAAAAGCGTCGAATGGTATTTTGTAAGCTGTTTGATTATCGTTGTACAAGAACTCTCTGAGTCAAGATACGGGGGAGGTCATTTTATCGTATTTTGTTTTATCGTATTTGTATTACAACTTATAATCAATCATATTTCCACAAACACTTCGTGTCGCTGGAAAAGTGATCGCAGTTTTGAGATAGTCCTAAAAGTCTGCGACATTCTGCAAAAAAGTTGCGCCGAAAGGAAAAAAGAAATTATGCACGTTTTTCTTTTCTTTGTAACACCCGCTTCAAGTGGACGCGTATTTTCGAAACATGCAAAGTAGTAAAAGGCAAACTAACAACAATTTGTCATTTCAATTAGGAAGAAGAATAAAAAGAGTGGGAGAGAAAAGGTGGTCACTCATCGCAGCTAAGTACTCGTATGTACGTGGTAAGACGCGAGTACATCATTTCATTTCATTTCATTTTACCTTAAAGATCCCCCTTTTAGGGGGTATTATATAAGGGGTGGGGCTACAAAAATAATCAAACGTAGGTGCTACTCTTCAGGATGAGAGATGATTGGTAACATTTACGAAGAAGATTGATGGGCAGGTGATGGCAGCAATGAGGTGGGGAAGGCCGTTCCAGTCTGGAGCTGCTCGGGGAAGAATGACGCGGAAAAAGTGACAGTGCGAGCGCGTGGTCGAGCAACCTGGAGAGGATGACTGGTGCGGTGAGATATGCGTGTGGGAGGTACAATGTAAGGAGAGATACAGAGGGGGGAATCACTGGGATAATATAGCATAATTCAATAAGTTGTTTTCATGTTACGTCAATCCGCCATGTTGTTGTCAGATGTCAACGTGATGAAGCCTATAGACCTTATTTCACTACGTACTTGATAGTGCCAGACGAATCCTTCGAACGCTCGCATCCGGCACGCGCCAAGAAGCTCACAACAACAAAATAATGGACATGATAACTTCAGTGAAAACACCCTATAATGGCAACACCTATCCCGGGTATCCCTGGATGCCGTTTTGAGCGCGCTGTTTAGAATGCATGCTCGGATCGAGCTCACATCTAATAGGCTGCTAAGATCGGCAATCACGATAATGTGCAATGCACGTATAAGAAAAAAAATTGGAAGCATGTTATTACCACGCGCTCAGCAGCGGCGAGAAGTTTGGGTATCGCCGCCTGGCGGAATTTCTTCACAACCCAGAGTGAGGATAGTTCAACTTCCTCTGCTAGTGCAAGTACGTGTAATGCCAAGCTTCTATGCACTCTGAAAATGAAAACATAACCGCGTGGGTAGCACGTGCACTACCCAATGCGAGAAAAACAGAAGTGCCCCTAGCGCTCTCTATCGGTTTCAGTTTTAAACTCTACCCCGAACTGGGCGCTTCGAACAATATATTTATCAGCAGCTAGCAAACTTTCGAGAAAAATAAACCGCACACACACACCAAGTTTCACTTGGCGAGGAAGCTTCTACGTTTTTGTGGCTTGAGCGTTTTGGGGTTTTTCTTTTGCTCGAAGGACGTTTTCCGCTCTTTCCCTGCCAACCAAGAACACGCTTTTCCAAGACGATTGATGCCCCTTTATTTTGTACTGTATTTAGTGACAGCATTTTTGACCAGATAGAACGCTCTAAAGCGATCTTTGGTGACTGAGTAGAGCTCCTGCATATCCGCGGATTTCCCGCGGATATCCGCAGATATCCACAGTAAACTGGCGGATGCGGATAAAAATTAGACGGATTTTGGCGGATTGCGGATCGGATGCGGATGTCAGGGGCTGCGGATGCGGATATCCGCAAATCCGGATCTAAATTTTTTTCCGGTTGCATTGAGTCCGAGGACTGACATTTCATCTATTGATCGTTTCGTCGACATGCAACGTTCGATCGATAGGCTTCCCATGTTCGTTTCATCGAAGAAACCTGAGACGTTTTGTCGCACACAACCCTGTTTGTTTCGTAAAAACTTTTTGCGTCTCGCCTGGATTACAGGGGGGGGGGACATGGTTTCGTTAAGCACGCCTTAGTGAATCGCGCGCTGGCATTTAGCGGCTTAGTGAAGAAATACGTTGTCGACAAAACATCGCAGCCCTGGGCATGTGCCCACAAAACGTACAGCGTCGACGAACCGCGTGTCCATGAAATGTATGTCCGTGAAAACTTAACCGCGAAACGTATTTCCACAGAACGCGTGTCGAAGAAACGATAGGGATCCTAAGAAAGACCTGATTCTTACTGAAGATCGCTTGAGTTAGTGCATTTCATCTCGTCAAAAAATGCTATCTATAGAAAAAGTGAATCTAAAGAATGCAGGGCATCAATCGTCCCGAGAAAGTTAGTTCTTTGGCAGGGAAAGAGCAGAAAACTTTCTCGGGCGAAGAAAACCTCAAACGAACAAGTCACAAGAAAGTAAAAGAAACTTCCCCTCTCCGCAGAGAGTGGTGTGGTCATGATACCAAAAACAAAAGAAGTGCTTCCACAGCGAGCGCAACCCTGTGGCGCCACGGTTTGCAAAGTTTCGGAATCAGCGGCGCACGCACATAAGTAGCCCTTAAATTGCCTGTTTCTTTTTGTATGCTTAGAGTTCTAGCCAAGGAAGTCTGGTAGTTCGTATTCGTCCAGGTCTTGGACTCTGACTTAGCGGCGCATCTGTCCGCTGGCTGACACGAGACACCGTGAGACTCGAGGCTGCCGCATAGGCTCGGTAACATCACAGAAAGGATTTTGGCTTCTCCTCCTCTCGCTCCGAACTTTCTTCTTTTAATTTTTTATGACCTTTTTTTTTTCAGGCGTTTAGACTTCAAGGGAGAGTTAAGGGGCCACAGGTAAAGTTTCCGATTCCGCGTGCGGCGGGGAAGAACGCGGTCGGCGTGATTTCCGCTGATTTTGCTAGTCTGAATGTAATCGTAACCCCTGGTGGTTAATAAGAACATCGACATGGTGCCACATTTTGCGGATGTGGTTCGGATACGGATACAAAGTATGCGGATGCGGATCGGATGCGGATACTCAAATTGTTATCCGCGCAGGGCTCTATTGGTGAGAATCAGATCTTTCTTGGCGTAAAGAACAATTTTATCCCATATTGGCTACTTCTTTCTAAGAGAGTAATTTTCTCCAGCTCCACAGTCGATTATGCACTTCATAGTAGATCACTCATTTATTCACTGTACATTCTGCAATCGCACACATTTGCGGGCAGCCTCGGCAATAATGAAAATCTGGACCCGCGGATATCCTCATCTGATCCTTATATATCCGCAGCCTCAGGCATCCACATCCAATTCGCCATCCGCAAAATCTGATTCATTTCTTATCCACATCCGCCAGTGGACTGCGGATAATCCGCTCATATGCAAGGCTCTAGTAATAGGTCATACAACTATAATCCAAAGTCGAACGTCTGAAGTGCAATGATCAACATTACTTGTACCCTCTGAAAAACAAAAACGTACACGCGTAGGCTTAAAGAAAGACCCTATTCCACTTAATTTCAGTACATGCGCCATTTATTCGCAAATAAGTATTGACTCGAATGATTCTCCACGTTATAACAAACAAGATTCTTCCATGTTCTTTTTCGAGAGACCGCCAGTCGGCATGGTTTGCTGCATGAGACATGACGAAGCAGGTTTTCACTACGCAGAAATGCTACCTAAGCAGTAACTTGATGTTCCACAACGCAATGCAAACGAATTTTATTATTTTTAACGAACCAGCTTAGTACATAGATCATAATGAATGACGAACGGTGCGCTATGCAAATAAGTGGAAGCCCGCGAGACTTCTCCCGAAACATTGCGGCAAATATCGGAGGCAAATACAGTAACGTTATAGCCATTGACAGTTAAAGAAACACGGGAAGATTCGAGTCTCGAGTATCATGTCGTCCAGTGTTGGGAAGTACATTGTGTACATTGTTCTTAAAATACTATACTTCAAGTAGGTTAAGAAATTTTGTACTTTCCGGGAAGTATGCATTATCTGGATAGTGACGTCCGTATCTACTTTGCTTTAAAAATTTTTTTTTTGCTCGTACTTTTTATTGGAGGTACAACCCCTGACTTTAAAGTACATTCCCCAAATATGGCCTTGTTTAAATTTGTATCACAAAAAGCTACTTCAGAACACTGAAAACGAAAAAAAAAAAGAAGAGCTGGGTGGGATATTTTATTTTCACCAGAACCGCGAGCAGACAACGCATCTCTCTCCGTTTGTACTAAGGGCGGCTTCGCCGCTGCATTCAAAACTCTGGCTACTTTTCGTTCGGTCAGCGCCGGCGAGGAGGTTAAAAATTTTAGAAGAGGACTTTTCTCCATGAGAGGAATGCTTGTGGAAGCTACGGGGCTGACGTCATGCTCTCTTCCTAGTCATGCTCTCTCCATCGTAAAATATTGCGTTAAAAAGCGCTTGTACAGACTCCAGAATTTTTAACAATATCGCGCGAACGTCGACCGGCCGGTAGATCTGCGCCTTATCGCGGCGTGAAAGAGTAGGTCAGCGAAACTATGCGCGTGTGGCAGAAGGCACACGCCTAGCCTCGCTGACTTGCTCTTTCACTCCGCGATAAGGCGCTGATCTACCGGGGTCGGCGTTCGCGCGATGTTGTTAAAAAATTTGGAGTCTGTACTTTACTTTGAATGTACATTGTATTTATTGTGCTTCACGTCAGGTAAATTGCGCCCGATGTACTACTTGCTATTTTACTTGAAGTCTATAACATCTCGTTTACTTCGAAAAATGGAATACAGCGCGCCTACGACGAGGACAGAATGTGATAGGACACAGGGTAAGCGCCGGAGGGAAAAGAAATGAAAACGTAGAAACAAGTATACAGACTGCGCTGTAGACATTGTTTACAAGATACCGCTCACCTGTGGAAGAGCGTACATCGACAAGATAGGACGCTGCATAAACCTGAGAACAAGAAAGCATGACTGAAACATGCGATTAACGGTGTCTGTATGTTTGCCGGCGGAAAAGGGAGGGGGGGGGGCACGTTTTTCTACACTGCGCAGGTTGTGAGTGTCGCCCTGACTTTGAAAGGAAATTGCCTTCCTTGACAAGTTCTGATAGATCATGGACGGAGTTGTTTACCGCTATTGTTTGTGTTTCTTTTACTGAACGTATCAGTCGAAAGCAACACAGCGGTTGTCATCGTACGTTTGCGCGTTGTGTTCTATTTTTTCGAAGTATGCACCAACTAGCTCGCATCGCCACCCTCAAGGCCCGTAGGCACAGTTGCGTTTCAGAGCGTTTGAGCGCGTTTGACTGCGTTGCGGCTGCGAGAATCCAGGACATCTATGGTTCTTATGTATCCTGACAAGCTATTCCTTGAATTGGATTCCACGCTTCATACGAAGCAGAGATGTGCCGGTGACTCGCTTTCGTTCCTCGACGCAACGCACTCAAACGCTCTCAAACGCCACTCTGTGTGAAGGCCCATACACATATTCGCGTTTGAAAGCGTTTGAGTGCGTTGTGGCGTCCTTGCGGTCAAGAGCGGTCGCTTGCGGTACTACGCGTGCCGGGACGCAACGCTCAGTAGCGCGACGCAAGCGAATAGAGATTCGCTCAACTTTCCTGAAGCGTTGCGGTGCGTTCGACCATAGCCTCCTCTATACTCACAAAGCCTGGCAGTTCGACCATGGAGCCATAGAGTGCCCGGTCGCAGATTCGGAGCGCGAGGATCTTCACAGAGCATTTCTGGAGAAACCTGGACGTCAGCGCACAGCTTTTGCAGCGGCGAGGACCCGAAACATGGTTTTCAAACCCGACGAGAAAAGAAGCGGTAGCGCGAGGAACGCGAGAAACACGAGCGGACATTCTATCACTAGGGAGAAGTGTGTTTCGGCGTCTCGCCGCAGCGGGTCGCCAGTCACGTGGCTCTCCTCTCATCCGTTGTCTGCCGCTCAAGCTTTTCAATTTCGGCGGCCGCTTCTCGTAGCGATCTGCCAGGCTTTGTCAGTATAAAGGAGGCTATGGTTAGACCAGTCAGAAGCCGGGAAACAAGAAGGGTCAGGCGCATGCGCAAGGTCCAGCCGTGAGCAATTCCGGTCGACGAACGAAAGGTCCACGTGGGTCGACGGGTCCACTGCGTCCGGTTTTTCATTTTGTTTGGTTTGCGGAACGCAGTTTGCAGGAAGCAAGCATGACCACCACGGTGACGTCGGTGGCAGCCTGTTCGTATCATGAGGCAACGGAGTCAGGGGAGTCATCAGCGAAGCAGATATCGCTCCCACTCGTGGCGTGGATGTTGCCGACACAGGAGGAGCATCATCGCGGCGGTGGATCGCGCAAGTAGGGGCCAATTGGATTCGCCGCCCGCCCGTGCCTCATACCCGCGAACACACTGGAGGAACAAATTCTCCAGTGGCTCACTTTCAAGCGCTGAGGATATCCTCGGTGAAGACTGAAGAGCCGCCGCCATACCCGTGCTACCACGGGGCGCCGCCATGTCTGTTTGGGTTGCTCAACGTGGTCCATTGCTATTGGTTAAGCGATTGCGCCGATAGCAAGCTTCTATTGGTTGTTGACTGCGGTCGGCTGCGTTGCAACGCAACTATGCGTTCAAGCTTCGCGCGTACGCGCTGCTCAACGCACCGCAACGCCTTTCCGCTACTTAACGCACCGCGTCCAAACGCGAATGTGCGTATGACCCTTAAGGGACCTCGCTCTCATTTACTTACTTTGTACTTTACCTCAAGTACTCTTTTAAAAATGCATGCGCTTCTACTTACCCGTAAAACACTCGAAGAGCGAATCTCTGCGATCTAGAAAATTAGCTCAGCGAATGATGAGGCGGAACATCTGTTCAGACCTCAAAAGTAAGTTGTGCGCTCTGGCATTCCGCAATGCAGGCATGACGCTTTGAATTGCGCAATGCCACAGCGCAGACTTCATTTTTGGGTCTAAACGGATATTCCGCCTCATTATTCGCTGAGCTGATTTCGTAGATCGCATAGATTGGGTCTTTGAGTGTTTTGCGGGTAAGTAGAGGCGCAGGGATATTTTTTAGATGTTCTACTTTACCCCTTCACTGCTATCATTGCTTCAGAACAAATCAGGTTGTGTTATCAATCGATAGGAACGCTCCGAAGAACGAATCCGGAAGCAAGCAGCGTGAACATAATCCGTCCCGCCGTGCGTTTCTGGATCTGCCAGCGACTTTGGTATGCATTAAACTGAACAGATGTCGTGTTTAAAGAGGGTGTGCCGCAAACATCTGTGCACGAGTCGCTTTGCCACCGGCCGCAGTTCCCTCAGAACAGGACGCCAGTCTTGCTTTAATTTCTCCCATCTCTGCATAACGTCCCAGATTTCTTCCAAAACCAAAACAAAACAAAAACAAAAAATACGCACAAAAAAAAGGGGGGGGGACGCATTTAATCCAACGGTTGCGAAAATGTTCTCGGCACTCAGCGATATGCTTTCTCCCCGTCTGTGCTCAAAGGGGTCCCGGGCTCGATAATTGTTCCGGCCGTGTCTTTGATGTCCCTGACCCTCTCTTCCCTTCTCTCCTTCTTATCCTCCAGGGACCGCAATCCTGCGAGTCACGCCTCCTTTATCCAGACTAAAACAAGCAACCTTTAAAAGCGAAACAAAAAAGAAAAAAGTTTGCGACTCCTTTTGAAAAAAAGGATTGCTCTACCTACACATTTTTCTTCCTCGTCTCGCTTTTTGTTTAACCATTGTTTTTTTGTTTTTTTTGCTCGAGATACGTTGATTGTCTTTGCAAGAAGAACTCTGCCCACGGAACGGAACAAACCTAATGAAGGAACGCAGCGAAAAGTTGCTAAGAATAAAAATAATAATAATAAAAATAAAAGAAACAACAACCGAAGAGAAAAAAAAATGGCAAGACACGGAGCTGGATCCGAACGTGGAGAGAGCCCCGGGATCCGTATCCCGGACAATGGGGGAAATCGATAGGCCCGTGTCTTCGCTCCTGTCGACGGGGCACTGTCCGCCCGACAGCATATCCTCCCTCAAGATACATTTGATCAAATATAAACGTAGAAATGACAAGGAAGACGTTGCGGAAGAAAATTATCTTCGTGGCGAGCAAATAGGGGCGCTACAAGCGGAGGGAGTGGCAGAGCCCACGGATGCTGGGTTCAATCCCCACCCCTACCCGTTTCGATCCGGACGAGCATACACGCACACCGGCGCGCGTGGCCGTGTGTTGCTACTGAGTGGTGGTACGTTCAAAGAGCCCCAGGCTAAGAAGTGGTACTGCTGCGCTGGAAACCTTTCTCATCCGAAGCGGGGTCACCACCAGATGCTCACTGGCGCTAACTTCCCAATGTCTAAACAAACAAACAAAGCAATTAGGGTAGAGAGCGACTTTCTGTACGCGAAATGGAGCACGACATTGCTCGTTATACCGTGACCTTTGCGTAACGCCTTGCTTGCGTGATGATAGCTTTTTTTTCTTTTTTTTTGTAACAAAGCAACGATTCAGTTTTCCAGCAAAAGAAAGCCGAACTACTTTTTGACGGAGTAACGAGTTATTGTATTTAGGTACTTCCATAGAGGGACGTGTACAACGCAAGTTACCCTATTTGGTCCCCCCCCTTCCCAACCTGGCATTTTCCAGGAAAAAAAAAGCCAACGAAAAATTAAATAAAAATATGATTAATAATGCGGTATAATGCTATGGACATTATTAATGACACACAATATTAGAAGGAAGCTACTTATTCGAAAAAAGGAACGACTCATCCAGAGTAACAAGAAAGTAGCTCGTTACTTCTGAGCTGAAGCACCGCGTCGGTTTTGAATCTCACTAACAAGTAACCTGCTTAGTTACTTTTCGAGCGAGTAACGAGCAACAGTACATGGTCAGTTCGCTTTCAGTAACGTGTACACGTCTGGCTATACCGTTTCTCGCATAAAGTAAGCAAGCAGAAACTCTAATTGAAAAACACTTGTCGTACTCCGTCCCACCGGTAAACATCCGCCTACGATGAAAACGACGTTTTTAGTTAGAACTGTATGACGCTGCTGGAGTTAGAGTGTACTAGAAGGGACAAGTTGGGCTACCGGAGTGCTATTTTGGTACCTCCGCACGTGGAAAGAAACGGCTAATCCAAGCCACTCCGCTAGTAACTCCCTCTCGGGCGCTACGAGCGAAGTGGTTCGGTTTGGCAGCTTTTTATGAAAAACGCGTTTCGTTTCAATGCCAAGCTCGACCGGCACCACTGGTCAAGGTCAGAGAAACGATAGAACGCCGGACTATATTTTTACACAACCTAGACGTCAAACGTCACGTACATAAAGTCACCGCGACCTGACTTGTCGTCACAAAGCCATGCGACATCAGGACGACGCCTTGACGTCAACGTCGTCATCGGCGTTGACAACGTGCGTTAAACGACCTCAAGACTGCGTTCTGACGTCATATTGCGTTGACAATGACGACGATGTCAAAGTTGACCTCTCGCAGGCATTCGACGAGCTGAAGCGACGACTGCAGACTCCTCCTGTTCTTGGACATTTCGATCAGGATGCGGAAACCGAAATTCACACGGACGCAAGAAACGCTGGACTTGGCGCGGTTCTGGTTCAAGTGCAAGAAGGCACCGAGCGAGTTATCGCCTACGCGAGTCGGACACTGTCCAAGGCGGAGAAAAATTACTCCACGACTGAGAAAGAATGCCTTGCTGTCGTCCGGGCAATCACGAAGTTTCGTCCATACTTGTACGGGAGCCCGTTCCGTGTAGTCACGGACCACCACTCGCTCTGCTGGCTTGCGAACCGCATGGACCCGTCAGGACGCCTCGCTCGATGGAGTCTCCGACTACAGGAGTTCAACATGACTGTGGCCTACAAGTCAGGCCGCAAGCACAGCGACACCGACTGCCTCTCCAGAGCCCCCGTCGAAACGCCTTCCGGCAGCAGCGACGACGATGACGACGAGTGCTTCCTAGGCGCAGTGAATACCGACGACATGGCACGACGTCAAAGAGACGATCCTGAGTTGCGCGCGCTAATCGAGCACCTCGAAGGACGAAGGGGGACTGACCCCCGTGTCCTCTCGAGAGCCCTGCCGACCTTCGTCCTACGACAAGGTGAACTTTACAAGGAGAACTTCGGAGACAACAGCTCGCCATGGCTGCTGGTAATCCCTACCGACCTTACAGCGGAGATCTTCCAAGCCTGCCACCACGACCCGACGTCCGGACACCTTGGTTACAGCCGTACGCTGGCCCGAATTCGTGAAAGGTATTACTGGCCCAAGCTGCCGAAGACAGTTCACCTCTAAACACGATCGTGCCACTAGTGCCAGCGACGCAAGAAACCGCCAACGAAGCCGGCAGGTCTCCTGCAGCCGGTTGCTCCCCCGACCGCACCGTTTCAGCAGATCGTAATAGATCTACTTGGTCCCTTCCCACCATCGACGCAAGGAAACCGATGGATTATTGTCGCCACAGATTATCTCACACGGTGCGCCGAAACGAAAGCCCTTCCTTCAGGGACTGCTGTGGAAGTCGCCAAGTTTTTTATCGAGTCCATCGTCCTCCGGCACGGCGCTCCCGAAGTCCTGATCTCAGACCGCGGATCATCTTTCATGGCCCAACTGACGCAAGAAGTCCTTCGTCTCAGCCACACCAGCCATCGTCGCACTACGGCGTACCACCCGCAGACCAACGGGCTGACGGAGAGACTCAACAAGACCATCGCCGACATGATCTTCATGTACGTCGACGTGGAGCACAAGACATGGGACGAGGTATTGCCGTACATCACATTTGCCTACTGCACGGCAGTGCAAGGGACCACCGGAGTGACACCCTTTCAACTGGTTCATGGTCGCAAAGTAGCAACGATGCTGGACGCGATGTTACCCCACGAACCAGCTGTCGACGGGAGCGACGACGCCCAGGTGGTTGCTCAACGGGCAGAAGAAGTCCGTCAGCTCGCCAGACTTCGTATTAAAGCCCAACAACGTGTCGACACTGGCCGCTACAACCTTCGTCGTCGGGACGTCCACTTCCAGCCCGGAGACAGAGTATGGGTCTGGACACCGATTCGCCGCCGTGGTCTCAGCGAGAAACTCCTGAAACGGTATTTCGGACCCTACAAGGTGCTTCGTCGACTTGGAGATCTGAACTACAAGGTGATGCCCGACGGAACACGGACTTCATCACGCCGCCCTCCACGGCCGGAAGTCGTCCACGTCGTGCGCCTCAAGCCGTACTACGATCGATAGGACTGTGAATTGTGTTTTGTAATACGCTCGATAGGATTGTGTTGCAAAAGTTTACGTAGTTTGCCATTATTTTTGTTTGTCTTGCTGTTTTGTTTCCCGGCACGTCGCATCGAGACGATGCGCTTTTAAAGGGGGAGTAATGCCACGCGCGTCGGCGAGCAAGCTCGTGCGTGGCCGAGTGGTTACCGCGCTTGACTGTCGCGCGGAAGGTGTAGGTTCGATTCCAGCCAGGGGACTGTCCTTTTATTTATTCTTTCAACTTGGCCTTCTCGTAAGTTCGAGAACATTCTCGTCGGATCGAGTTCCGAAAGTTCTACACACCGGAAGTTCGACACCGAATGATCCAGAAACCCACGAGGGTACATAAGGGACTCCGCATGGCGAGCGGGGTCAGTCTCGCCCCAGCGTTCGACTCTGCTCTTACGCCGACTTCGACGCCCGCGACGCTCTACTGTTATCTTCTGTTTCCTTCTTTATTTTTGGGCCCAAGTTCGCCCGATTAAAGGTTTAGTTTACTCTGTTATTAGCCGCCTCATCACTTGTCATTCGTGACAATATGAAGGCCTCTTTCTGAGTCTGGTGCACGCCCTGGCTCTGCCAGCGCCTCCCATTTACCAAACTCTCTCTTTACACGGATTTGGGTAAGGCAGCAAACAGTCAGTCATTGTGGCTCTAATCTGACACTCAGGAAAATTAATAATAAACCCCTTTCCCGTAAAGTGCGATATCAAAAGCGTTGCACATGGGCGAAAACCTTCCTGGGTCGTCTTTATAAAGATTAATTTTTATTTCCTTTAGTGAAATAACATCAATGTCAGACGATCAACTTTCATGGTGTTGGTTGAATAATGCAACGACTTCAAGCTTCCACTTTGCGCTTTACACCAACCATGACTCTTGTCCTTTGCAACTAATGATAAGCAGCCAGGACCGACTTGCTAGAAACATCGTCTCAGCTGAGACGGGGGAAAAGAAAGCACTGCCAAAGCCAGCGCACGAGCTGAGCGGGGCCCAAGCCGCGTCTCAAGACGCTCGCACGCCCCACCCTTTGCAGTGCTTTCCTTCACCCATGCTCAGCTGAAACACTGTTCAAGCAAGGCGGCCCATTATGACTACCCGTGAAGTTTCCTCGTGGTTTCCTTTCGATCTTGCAAGCGCCCAAAATCAGTGTTGCGAAATAAAATTAAGCGAGATGCTGTGCTGCCCTCCCATGTTCTTCTATGGCCGGGCTCGAGAGCGGTTTCCCTGGCGGCCTTCAATCTCACCTAGGAGGCGATGGGGCTTCTTTAGCCGCGTGGGGGTACGACCACACTACCATGCCCAACACCGCATGAGCCATCTTGAATAACTGTTCCCCGACCACTGCGATTGAACACTTGTGCCATTATACTTGCGTGAAATAACTGTAGTGAGCCGATTGAATAAAGTTTCGGCTTATGACAATTAAATGCTGACCTATACAAACTCGTTTCTTGGTGAGACGAAGGAAAAAACGTGTTCCGAAAAAGTCCTTGTAGGCAGCCGGCCTCATGAGCCAAGAGGGCAACACTGCGACGGGGAGGTGCCTCTCAGAAGGAATTAAAGCGCGGTTGGAGGGGTAGTGTTAGAGCAACCCCTTCGAGCTGCCGCCGCTGGGAGCAACTGCTCCCTGTTCATAGGCCGAAAATATTGCGCCTGTTCTTTCTAGCCCGGCAATGGTTCTTCCAACTGCTGAACGAGGCAAGCGCATGTTTATTAGCAAACTTGGCTTCATACCTAAACACGTCAGGAGAATAACGCGGATGAAAAACTTGCGCCGCAGAGCCCAGGAATCATCGACTCGAACCACTCAGTCGCCCCTTTCTATCTGAATGAGCATCGTACCGCCGCGTGCTACATTTCTCACCCACGTCGGAAACACCAGGCGCCTCTTGGGGTGGTACAAGTTTCCACTGTCTAAACATCTGACAACAAATTACTTACTGTGTATTTGCACAAAGAATGTTTTCTACACAGAAAGGAGCAGACGTTACAGCGTTTCGAAATCACGTGCACCACGTCACGAATGCTTGCTAATCCCCGTACTTCGCCAATTCGCCGAGAGCTGATGATTGTCCCACCGTTCCTGCGAGAAAATACTATGACGTCAAACGAAGATTCGATGTTCTGTGTAAAATGCATGGTGGAAGTTTGAAGACTTCGCCTTCTCACAAAACAACGTCAACTTTGACGTTGTTTGTTGAGAATACAGCGACTTCAAGCATCCACCATGCTTTTCACGAACATCAACAAACTAATCGAACTCATCCTTCGACGCCATCTTCCTTTCTCACCGGAGCGATGGGACAATCTGTAGGAAAAAAATAGTTTGTCCTCGGCTCCCTTGAGATTACGGAGATAAGCAAGCGTCGGTGACGTGAGCCACGTAACCTGAGAATACGATGACGTATATTCCTCTGCCTGGAAAAAGATCTACGTCGTGTAAAAATACACCACAAGAGCAATATGACGAAGTCAACTTTGATGCTGTTGGTCTAAGGCTTGTTCACTCGCTTGCAACCGAAAAGGACCGAGCTGAGACAAGACCGGTTTTTAAGCCTCCTGCGACGGCTTAGGACAAGCTCCGCCGCATCGCGTCCGGTCCAAAGTCGTCGCAAGAGGCTTAAAACCCGTCCTGTCTGACTCGGTCGTACTAGTTTGCAAGTGTGTGAAGGGGCCTTACGAATGCGACGACTTCAAGCTTTCCGCATGCTTTTTGCACACGCCATCGAATTTGTCGTTCCACGCCATCTTCTTTTCTTGCCGGAACGATGAGGCAATCCTCGCCTCTCGGCGGAGTACGGGGTTGAGCAAGCATCCGTGATGTGGCGCACGTGACCTCAAAGCGCAATGACGTTTGCTTCTTTCTCTCTGTGGAAGAAACCTCTGTCGCCTGAATACACCATTAGGAGCTTCACCATGAGAGATACGCGGCGGCGGGGAAAGCCGGTTCTCGCATGCAGTGCTGCATAACTTCAATCTGGCAAAGATTTAGAGTGAAATTCTCCAAAATCTACCGTATTTACATGCCGACATTGTTCAGAAAAAAGTTGGATTTCATTCGGGGACGTTAGGTCCCCGAATGACAGGCTAAGTTGGGATCGAGGGAGTTAAGACATCCCCACGCCATACAACCAGTAGGCCCAGGAATAGAGCAAAAAGTGTCAAAAACGAACCGCCTCGTGTCGGCGTTAAATTAACTGAAGCACTGTACTTTCCCAGGGTGTATGCGAATTTTCATTTCCAAAGAGATGAAACAAAGGTAAGAAGTCTGAAACGAGTCGTCAGGCTTAGCGTGCATCGAGAAAGGTCAGTTGAAAAAGTGAGTGAAATTCTGACCTAGGCTTCTCTGCGCATCGGTATTAATCTGTTTGCCCCAACTGCCCTGGTACGCACAAGACTTTCAGAGGGGAATATTTATAAACTTTTTATCGTCATAAAGGAATTTCAGAAGATGATTTCTTTCTTTTATCTCAACGCAGGCACGGGTTTCAAATCCAATTTTTATATTATATCATAAAAAAAAAACACCAAAATACGTGATCTATTCTAGGGTAACTATTGAAATGAACGACAGCGCAAACGGAAAGTTTGGTAGATTGTGTTTCGTTTTGATGCTATTGTTTATTGAAGATACAAACATGTAAACTGAGGTTTCGTTCATCTGTCGGAGATCGCATGTTTGACCGTTCGCTGTTCATATTGGTAAATGTCGCATCCATTTATAACACAGGCCATGCCCTTTACAAACATATTAAAAAGCAAAGGTGAAAGAATGGAACCTTGAGAAATCCCTGCCTTTAAAGAAATAAGCGAGCTTCTAAATTCCGTATACAGTTTGTGCACAATCAGGTAGGAAGCTTTTCAGTAAAGAATAAAATGGATCACGAAAACCTAGATATCGTAATTTTCTTAGAGCAATGGATGGCTGACAGTATCGAAAGCCGTCGATAGTAATAATAATAATAATAATAACATTAATAATAATAATAATAATAATAATAAATTTATTGACCCATTCAGACGAGAGAAGTAGGATGTGAATACGGGCACATCAAAGCCAATAAAGGCTTGTGTGATGGCACCCTTAAAAAAAGGACATGTTTGTCTGCCTAGGTACAAAGGTAAAGTAAAACTCACACCAAAAAAAATATTTAAACTAGCACACAACTAGCATCTCACAAACAGTCTATACACACATCCTGAAAAGGCAGTTAACTAGTGTCCAAATTTAAGCACTTGAGTTCTTGTTTTAGCAGTCTTCAATGATGCAACTTAGTAAACTAGAGTCGGGAGGGCGTTGAACAGAAACGGGATATAGTACTCCCGCATACATTTGCTAAAGCGAGTGAGACAAAGCTCGCTGAAACGAGTGGTGCGACGCAATGTGCGGGATGGAATAACTGGTGTTTTGAAATCGCTGTTCCAAAAGTTACGACGCACAACTGTCTGAATAAACCGAGGCGAAAATTGGGATTCAACCGCTCGTCACTCAATGGGCAAATTTCGCTACACAAACCTGAGTTTCAGGAATGCACGATAGTATTCATTCTTTTGGAGGTTACTTATGAAGACGTAATGAAGGTTGTACGGCCCTTGAATTTTTCCTTGAGAGCGCTGGAGATTTTTAATAAAATCCTGAAATATGACCGTTTTGACTGTTTTGAACGCGTTTTGAAGCATTTTTGAAAATACAATTATTTAGAAGACAAACGTGACAAAACGCTTGGCCGTACGTACTAGGGGTGCCTCTAATCTTAATTTTAAGACCATGACGAGACAGCAAAATATTGCTGTATTTGCGTATTTGTGTAAATAAAATCACCCTGTTAATTTTATTTCTAACTTGTTAAACGAGATGGCGACACTAGTACTAAATGCCTCAAACCGGAGATTTTCTTGCTGTTGCTGTTGTTGTTTTTCTCTCAAGCTCGAATTCGACCGCGATGTCTCGTTGCTCGTGGATCAGTAGCACGTGTAGCGAAAGCTCGCGCTGTAAAGCTCACCGATCGTGGATTCAATCCACCGCCTCTGTTCGTTTCAATCTGGATGAGCGTCGTACCGGTGTGCGGTCATGTATCACTATTGCGTGATACACGTTAAAGACGTCAGACAAGCAGCGGTATACTGCACTGTCTTTCATCTCACACGAAGATACCAGATACCCTCAGAGCTGACTAACTTCCCGCTGTATAAAGATAGACACAACAGAATTACAATTGGTGGCTCCGTTGGTCGGCACTTTTTGAACGTTGCAAGAAAGAATAAGAAACGTGCCCATTAGTGACCGACCCGAGGTTCCGCAACTTTGTCGCGAAGCTTCCACACACCTGCGATCAACTTAGACCCCTCCTTTGTGATGCCTCATTGTACATTATGAGTGCCTCACATTATATCTCACTGTATTATTATTATCACCCCTTATACGGGCCTCTCCGGCATTCATTGTACGGGCTACGTGTATCTCTGTGTCGCCTGTGCTTCCGAGCACAAATAAATACCTACCTACCTACAAACGAATATTTTGGTTTTATGTGTTACATCAGTGAGAGCGGTTGTGTTCCTTGATGACAGGGGGAAAATATTGATTCCTGCAAGTGCTAGCGAAACCAGATTCTGAAGAACGGTAAGAATTAATACCATGCATAATGGGTTGTTTAAATGCCCATACACACAGTTGCGTTTTAAGGCTGATCTCCATGGGACGAATATGCTGCGAAAAATCAACGAATTTTGCCCGGCGGCTTTTTCTCTGCGCGTGGAATCAGCACAGTGGCTGTTACGTCGCGCGCAAAGCGAGCGTGCCGTCGGGCGACGTTCGTCAGTTATTCGTCGCATAATTCGCTACATGGAGTTCAGCCTTTAGTGCGTTTGACTGCGCTGTGTTAAGAAACGGAAGCGAGTCAACTGCACATCAATGCTTCGTATGAAGCGTGGAATTCAATTCAAAGAGTATCTTGGCACGGGACATACGAAGCAGGGATGTCCTGGTTTTTCGCAGCCGCAACACAGTCAAACACACCCAAACGCTCTCAATCGCAACTGTTTATAGGCCTTTAGAAGAGCGTTACCGCTGCCTACCGCGGCCACGGTGTACTGCTCCTGGTACAGGTTGTATCAGCGTGTACCACTCCATCTTAGAATCCCCCCCCCCCCCCGGCAAGGGAATCATCCCCCTTGATTCCCTCACCTTTTCCTCCTGGGAGGCGGCCCTATCCGGAAGTAAACTCGGTGACCAGCAGCAACTGGTTGAGCGAGCCCGCCGAATCTGGGCGGCCAACGGAGCCCTGGACTAAGGGCACCGACCAGGGACCGCAAGGTCCTTTCACTTTTCAAATATTAAAGTTTACGATGATGATGATGATAGAGCATGCTTCAAAATAATGGTGCAAGCCCCCGTTTGTACTGCCGCTCTGGGCAGTTGCGAGATCGCTATGCTCATGCCCAAGTCCAACGAGAGTGACTAATAGAAACAACCAACACCGACACGCGTCGAGGAAATGAATCACGCACGCGAATGTATCTTTGGCAGGCTTACAATCGCTCGTGCTTACTTCAAAAGCACCGAGAGACAGCAAGCAGTCAAAGATACCTTTGTGTGCGTGCTTCATTTGTGTTCGTGTGTATGTTTATACCGCCTGAAGTTAGTCTGCCTCAACTAGCGACTTGTCTCTGAGCTGTAGACGAGCAATATAGCCAGTGCAGTGCAACCGCTAGCCTGTGGGGTCTTTAACGTGCTCCACGGAGTAGTAATACACGACCGCACGCCGGTACGATGCTCATCCAGATCGAAACGGGCAGGGGCGGAGATTGATTGTGTCCTTTGCTTGAGGCTTATTGGTGTTGGTTATTTCTAATTGTCGCTCTATGAAACTAGGGCATAATAAACAACAACCATATTTGTGTTTTTTTCCCTCTTCCACTGGGAATAATCTTTGAGCTTCTCCTTACCTGATCATGTCATCTTATTTGGTAGCGGAAGTGGACCTCCGGAGGAAATATTCCTTCAGTGTACGGGGGTGGAAAACATAAAACAGGAGTCACATGTAACGCTCAAGCTACGAAGAATGCTTCTGGCAAGCTCAATGGACCTTTCCGAAAGTTTGACCTCTGTTGCAAACTGTGGAATTTCTGCACAATTATAGATACAAGCGTCAGCTCTTTGTGTTTGATTGCACGTGAGCTGCAACAGTACTCGTGCAGCGGTAGCTCAAGTCAAAGGTATAAACAAGCTTGCGCTCGCTGCATTTCTGATTATCACCCAAAGGTTCAGATTCTCACGTTCCGCAATGTCGGTTGTTCCGCCATTGTGCAGTGGATCAGCCGACGTTTACCTAAGTCTAATATCGTCAAAACAAATAGAACTAACGTTGTGGACGCATGTGACATCTATGTAAGTGAAACTGTAAAATACACTTGGCAGCAAAAAAAAAAAGACTATAGTTTCATTTTTTGTTGACAGCTTCTTTTTAATTAAATAAATGCTAAAGGTGTCCACAACGTAAGTTCCTGTTTTGACAATATTAGGCTCAGGTGGACGTCGCTCATAGAGAAATGTCTTCTCTCGTTTTTATCTTTTGATCCAGTTGACGTCCTCCTCTCAAATTTTCGCGCTCTATTCCAACTGCTGGCGTCCCATTTTCAGAGTTTAATCTTCCCGCGATGCGTAAATTATCTACACAAGCCAAAAAATAAGATTTTCTAAAAAAAAAATCATTACTAAGTGCATGCACTGCACGCGCTCATCTCTTCTATATAAGTAATTAGAAGTAAATAATCAACATAAGATAGGAAAAATATACTTTTCCTTTCAAGCAGTTATGTGACTGTAGACGCCAGCACGTGTTGCACGTGTAACTAGTCATCAGCAGACTCCTAGCGAAAGGCCTGATAAGGCTCTGAAGGCGAGACTTTTGTTGATTCGATTTTTTGTGTGTGCTATGTTAGCGCGCGTGGTCAAACGCTTGCATACGCTACAAGTGTGGCTCGTAAGCACCCTAAGATCGTGCAGGGTTGGACAGAGATACCCTAATATGTAGGGTGCCTCAATGTCCTTCTGCTTAGGGTGATGCCACCCTTTGTAGTACCCGATGCCGACAGCACGCGCTCACGGGTAAAATACAAATAAATCGACGAAAACAAAATGTCGCCATAGCACAGTCAGCTCCAAAAACACGTGCCGGGACACGCTCTTTCACGCGCTTCTGAACAAAAAATAAAAATAAAAGTGTGGGACGAAATGGCCAGGTGTCTCCACCCTAAGCAAAGCGCACATGAAGGCACCCTACTAATATGTATTTGGAAAAAAAAAATAGTTGCATGAGTTGCAAGGAAGGCTAAAATACTTATTTCGAACAACATTTATATTATGAAACATTATTTCTGATATTTTCATTCTCTGTAGACCTTGTTTGGTGGCTAGTGGATAAGAAAAACAAAAAAGAAGCATGCTTTCTATTATTTTGCACTATTGCAATATATTTTCTTAACCAACAAACAGGTGCTTACTCTGAGATGCAAATTGAATTTTGACGTTCGCGTTTTGGCGCCCGAAACAATTTTTCTTTCGTAAATTTAACACTTCCCGTTTTGCGGATTACTAAGAAAAAAACGGGCCATCAATAGGTAGAAAATACGTTTCTACCAAAGGTGAGGCGTACGTTTTTTGTTTTGTTTTTCTCTTCACCTTTCTAATTTTTAGGCAAAATCAAATGAACCTCTAAATAACTTTAGTGTCTTCATAAATAACCTCGGAAGTTCACTATGCTATTGTCTGTTAGGAACACCTCTTTCAACAGTGATCTTACTATGTCACGATGTAATGAATCGGTGCTACCTTATCTGTCTGGAAACAAATTGATTTGTGTGTATGTTTATACAGCCTAGAACATAGTCTGCCTCAACGGGAGACCTGTTTCCCAGCTGTAGACGAGCAATTCAGCCAGTGCAGTACAACCGATAGCCTGGGGTCTTTAACGTGAATCACGCAGTAGTGATACACGACCGCACGCCGGTACGATGCTCATCCAGATTGAAACGGGCAGGGGTGGGGATTGAACCCAGGATCCCTGGGTTATACAGCGCGAGCTTTCCCTCCACGTGCTCCGAGCTGGTGTGCTCTAGCCCACTCGGCCACCTATCCTTTTTTTTTCTTTATTGCACTTGGCCACCGATTCCTCTTTATCTGTCTGGACCACGGTGGTCTGGACCTAGTCTGGACTAAAGCCCTTCGATGTGTTTGCGTTTGTCTTGCAAGTGGCGTCAAATGCGCCAGTGCACGAGGTCCGTGTCTCGAGCGGCCCTTGGAAGCAGCTGTTGGCGCAGTACTGAAATGAGCGGCCCTTGGAAGCGAATGGCAGCGGAGCACCCGCTCCTTGCACGTGTCTTGCGCGTTTCCACAATAATGGTTTGCGGTACTTGTAAGCGTGAATTTTATCAGAGGAATTTAGTCTGCACAGGAACTCTAGTCTGCACTTGCCGGCAGCGCCTTCAACTTATAAAATTTACGAGGATAGCTGGGGTGCGACATGGATTTCTGTATTTGAGTAGTTCTTTTTCGCTGACAGGCAGACAGACGGAATGTGTCCTTTCTTGCCATACCCGTCGCCAATGTTGTGAGCTGCTGTGCACTTGGCGCGCGATTGTGGACGAGTAGTAGAGCCGCGCTACTTCCTTGGACAGAGAACTCCTTGGTACAGTTCGCGGGTGGGAAACGGTTGCTTCTTGTTGCTTTTGACTCGCCGCGCAGAAGTGTGGACCTCGCACTAAATGAGCTAGGCTTAGGGTCGGCACTCTGTTCCCCAATATTGCTGTGGGCGCCGCCATCTTGGTGCTTGTATAGAGCAGACGCAACTGCCGATCGTCATGATTCAAAAGTTCGGCTTCCTCGGCATTTGATTCGGTGTTAGGAAGCTCATGTAATATTGCTTTGCTCTGTCGCGAAGCGTTTAAACATTTGTGGAGGACGTAAAAGCGTTTCCTGTGATTTCAGATAAATTTTCAGATAACTGGCAGCCATGATATTAAGCCACAATATGGACAAGTGTCGTTACTCTGAAGCGTAGCTTATTTAGTGGCACTAGGGAAGATCATGGCAGAACAGCGCAGCACTGAGGTAGATTTCAGACGCCATGTTCTTGTGCCACTAAATAGTCCACGCTTCAGAGTAACGACACTTGTTCATTATGTGGCTTAAAATCATGGTTGCCAGTTATCTGAAGATTTATCTGAAATCACAGGAAACGCTTTTCTGTCCTCCACAAATGTTTAAACAGTTCGCGACAGAGCAAAGCAATATTATATGAGCTTCCTAACACCGAATCTAATGCTGAGGAAGTCGCACTTTTGAATCATGACGATCGGCAGTTGCGTCTACTCTGCCCAAGCACCAAAACGTCGGCGCCCACAAGAATGTTGGGGAACAGAGTGTCGATACTCTAAGCGCAGCTCATTTAGTGGCTCTAGTTCTTCCCAGAAGTGGCGCGCGGCACGTGTCTCGAGCATTTCCACAAAAATGATTGGCGCCACTTTTCCCAGGATAGATGGGCTTTACTCCACAGATCCTGGGAGCGGGTTTTCAAACCAGTATTCTGACGAAGAGCAGGCCGATATAGGAGATAGGAAGTGCAAAACTCCCACTTTATTTCTTTTTTGCTTTCTAGCTTGAAAATAAGCTCTAAAAATAACCTCTTTTTTTTTTTTTTTTGCAGAACAACGTTTGCGTGTTAATTGTGGTGGTCCAAACGGCCGCAACGCCGCACCCTGTGCTTTCGATAATTTCGAACGTGGATGGAATTTCGATTCTATTTGGAAATCAGAGCTTATTCTATGTTTTGTAAGCCACTGTAACCTACGTATGTACTGGCTCGTATCTCGCGCCGCCTGCTGGCCGCTTCCGGCAGCGGCGGACGCAGAGCGAAGAAGATCTAGCTCGAGATCGGCGGCGAACAGCCCGTGGCCCGAGCCCACCTCGAGCGCCCGACCTGCATGCGCAGCTGCGAGCATGCAAGTCGTTTGTTCCGGAAAAATTCTGCGCCATCTATGAGGAAAAGGGTACAAATAAATAGCGGTTGAATCCCCCTTAAGGCTTGTAAAGATGTCAGCACTGTTAGACAAATCTGTAATATATGCAACGCCTGTTAATATACCTTTAAGTAAAATATTAATTTTTCCTGCCACCGTCCTGAACAGTTACCGAACACCGTTACACCATAACGGAGTATAATGTAAGAAAGCGCGTGCACAATAAGAAGCGCGAAATAGAAGCCTTCAGTCTCGCAGCAGCACGACGACGAAGTCGACGACGTTGAGAGGATGCCATACCGGGCTTCGGCGGTTGCCACAATCTAAAGCCTGGTTCACATGCAGCGGTTTTGGCCCTGGATCAGCGCGATTTCTGCCGTCGCGGCGCTCTGGCCAGCACCAGCGGTTGAGCGGCACGAGCGCCGCGGCGGCAGAAATCGCGTCGCTCTGGGGCCGAAATCGTTGCATGAAAAACCACGCTAAGCCTGTTCACGGTACCTCGGAGCCGGCAGCTTTCTGCTTTGACTGGTCTACCCTTGGAGCCTGATGCTTCGACCCCAGTGAGCGACAGCACCATCATGCTCCTGGGGCTCCTTTGTGCAACCGTGCACCGATCGAACGGCAGGCTGCAGATACCCTTCGCCCGCTGCTGACCCGCCTCAACGAAATCCGGACATCTTCAAATCGGACTGACATCCTCCGCAATAGCAACAACTCATCTCGTCGTCATCTTGCATGTGTATACTCATCGCATTATCATGCTCATTAGACGCGGCACCGCGGGCCTCCATGGTACGGGCTGCTGCCTTTCCGTGGTGCCGCGGCTCTCCAGTCTAACTATGCTGGAACGCAAACTAAATGATGTAGAAAACTGCATCGGGCACTGATTGGCTATTCTCTCGGGTCACGTGACATGACGTTGAAATGTAGTTTTTCCCTATGCAGTTCGAGCTATGCTCGTAAAATGGTGCAGTTGGCGGTGACGTCAAAATGTCGTCACGATGCACTTTGATGATGCAGTTAACTGAGTGGTCGAGACGAAGCCGGAGATCGTTCTGCATCGTAAAAGATGGCGACCCTAACATATGCATCTCTACTGTTGTGTTCGCCAGCGGATCGAGTTTTTAGAGATCACCGGGATGCTTTCGAGACGAGCGATGCGAGGTTTGTGGGCGAATACCGGCTGACCAAAGGGGTGACTCGCTGGCTGTGCGACCAGCTTCGCGGAAAGCTCCAGCGGCGTCGCGAAGGGCCCCGTGTGCTGACGGTCGAAACAAGTCCTCGCAGCTCTACGCTTCTACGCCGCTGGCGGCTTTCAGGGAACCGTCGGGAGCGACGAAAACATTGGTGTTCACCAGTGCTCTGTGAGTCGCGTACTTGTTGATGTCACCAACGCTATCATCGATTGCCTCGGATCGAAGTGGCTGTGTTTCCAGCAAACTCAAGCAAGAGAAGGCGCTCACAAAAAGGAAGTTCTTCGAGCGATGCCAGTTCAGCGGCGTGATCGATAAATATTCTGAATACTCTTACACGATTCAACACGATTGTGTTTTCATTTGAGTGCACCCCATATAAGCGATTTGGCTGAGCGAAAAGCCAAGCAACGATAACAGGCTTAAGTTGAGCTAGTTGGTTCATACTTCAGGTAGAGATAGATATATATATATATACTTTATTTTAAAGCAACTACTTCAGGTAAGGCCAGCTGAACCAGAATAAACATACACATAAAGAAAAGACCATACACACCGTGGGACTAACAACTGATTTTCTTTTTCCTCCTCTTCTACTACGAACCCCACATAAGGGAAATATTCTTTTTCTTCTTTTTTGCTTCCTACTTCACCGAAAATTTAACCCCCGAAGGAATTTTTTTCTTTCTCGCGCAGCACGAGAAGTTGCACTAACGCAGTCAAACAAAGTCAAAAAGTCAAATTTGTCGTTAGTTGTTTATACAGCAGGAGGTTAGTCTGCCTGAACTTGGCGACATTGTTACCCACTGTAGATGAGCAATTTAGCTAGTGCAGTATGACTGCTAGCCTGGGGTTTTTAACGTGCACCACGCAGTAGTGATACACGGCCGAGCAGCACACGCTATATCCAAATCCCGTGCTCGGGCGTGGCACACACGAGTATTCCAGTGGCCCTTCCATTCTGCTCGCGTTTTGATGGACGGGCCTTGGGCGTTCAGCTCGTCCACAATTCTGTCCCACAACTCGTCCCGCTCAGGCTTGGTCAGAGGACTGTCAGTGGCGGCCCTCACTAAAACTTGGTTTTCTGTCAAAAAGTCGTTCAGAAGGCTAATCTGGTGGACCGACACGCGAGGACTTTACTTCCGCTTCTTCGTGTTGTCGGCCATGACTGCCTGCCTGCACAACGTAAAGGGCTGCAGCTAATGCTAATAGTTTTTGTGTAACTTAAGTAAACTAAATATTTCATGCGACAAATTTCAACAAAAATAGTTTAATTAAATTGCTCTGCACTATACGTTTCGGATACTTAAGAGTATTGCTTTCTAGAACCCTTCACTGCCGAGTTTTGCGATTCTCCGAAATTCCCTGTAGGGAGAAAAAAAAACGATGTAGTTTCAACTCAATCGCCACAGTTCGGCGACGTCACCGGACACGTCACGGTGCAGTTCTCTTCCGATGTATTTTGTTGGCGATGGAGACTTAGGCTCCTCCCACCGGCGACGTCACGATGCAGTTTCTCCACCGCTTTTTCCAGCATAGACATACAGAGCCGAATAAAGACATCACGTTACATCACATTAGCAATGATCGCAACTCCGCAGATTGCTCTGGTTCGGAACGCAAGTTCGTTTATTCTAAATTTGAATATAGACTTGACGAAAGTTTCACACGCGCCAAGTTTTCAGTCATCAAAAGTTACACCTTTTTACTCTAGCGACGCTAAAACGGCTTAAATTAGTCGAGTCGCATTTGTAGAGCAAACCATAGCGTTATTATAATGTACGCTAGAGGTTCAACTGGCGCTAGTGTGCTGCTGCAAATTGAAGCAGACAGCAACCAGTGCGAAATTCATTTCCGGTAATGCATTTCTATGAGAACAAGCGAGTGCATTTTCTCTCTGCCCTCGATTATAAGATCAAATATCACGAATAATTCGTACGTGCGAGATAGCCTGAAACATTTCTCAGTCACGCAGACGAAATAATTGGTCAGTTACAGCGTTTTATTTTGAATTCGTGGCATGAAAAACGGTGCTAAAACCGCTTCGTACGTGTATTTATGTGCACTGTCGGACACTGTTAGTGCGAACACGGCGTCGGCGCTTTCCGACATAAGGGATATAGGTGCCAAACGAACGAAGGCAGACACGTAGCCAGGGGGTGGCCCATGGGACCGGCCCCCCCCCCGAAATCTTCGATTTCGCTGGGACCTTCTCTCCCCCTTCCCCTCATACAGCATTTGTCATGGGCGCCCCCCCCCCCCCCCCCGAAACAAAAATTCGGCTACGTGCCTGAACGAAGGACATGTGGAAAACCAAGACAGACGGCAAGAACTACGCGGTAACACTGGATATGTAATTCCTTGTGCATGCAGACGATCAAAATAAATTGAAAGCCACGTAATATAGTCAGATTTGCTATAAATAAGTACTGCTTTATTCTTTCTGCACATGAATATGTGCGAAGATGCTTCTTCTGGGTTCATATCATCATCCCGCACGCTCGAAATCTATGCATATAGGAGAAGCCAGAGAACAGGTGCCCGATAAAAATTGCCCGACATAGGAAATAATGAAAAGACACACCTTTCGTAACCTACATACTTTTTTTTAACAGGTCGTAAAGTTGCATGACAGAGTCGTTTTCATATATTGAGAGAACGGGCATATCAGCAATATATAAGCGCCACCGGAACGCTAGCGAACCCTGAACGCACTCTACATTCCTTTCGATTGTTATTTTGCTTAGAACATTCGCTCATTTTTACATACCTGCCATGAAACAGTGGTTTGGGCCTGAAATATAGCGAAGTTTAACATCATTCAGTGATAAAAAATGGTCTAACTAAATCAATTACACTTTCACAATACCAATAAAGATACATACTATCCGGTACAACCGAAATAAAAAAGGTTATTCGCGTTATTTTCTGGCGAAGAGACAAAATTCACGCGCGTTTTCCCATAGGAATGCACAGGACCACCGCAAAAGTAGACTAGTTGCTGTCTGCTTCAATTTGCCTCCCGGAAGTTACATAGACACTAGCGCCAGTTGAACTTCTAGCGTACATTATAATAACTCTATGGAGCTAACGACTACCGCTATGGGCTGTTTCGCGGCATGTGGTTGGCCATGAGATGCTCGCTTATTCAAACCAATGAATGGCCAAACTCTCCCAATATACGGCTCTGGGCCACATGAATCGGCGCCGCAGTCTAGGGGTTAAATTTTAAACTTTTTCAAGATGGCTGCCAAGGGACCTCAACCTTAAGAAACGCAGGTCGTGTTTTTTTATGGCCTCGAGATTTGCTTCGTTTTTTGGTGCTCTTACTGTCCTTATAGAGCTTAAAAGTCCTATAAGATATATATTCCTTACTGGCCTTATAGATCTTAACCTCAATGTTTACGGAGCTGCCACTCCCTACGTTTCCTGAGCATCCCCGTGACTATTCTGTTCCACGTAAATGTGATAAACTTTCTCGACGAGCGATAGCGTCACGCGGAAACAGTCTTGGTCCTTCCAGGGCAGTGCAATTTTCATGTTTTCTTGGTGCCAACTGAACAATTCTGCCCGGCGTTGTCGAAAGCACGGGTGCGAGCTTTCGGATTCGAAAACTACTTTCGCTGTGAGTGCGGTGGGGCAACACAAAGCAGCATGTGAAATGCTGTGCTGTGGTGTTCATGCCCTTAATATTCTTGTACGTGCTATGTGGAGCTCACGCGTTCATGCCCGTTGGCAGTTTTCTAGTACGCATCCTCTTTTCCAGAACACAAAATATGCATAAAAAATAGGGTCGCTCTTCCCCTTCTCCTTCTTCCTCCCCGTTTTCCAATTTCTTCCATCCCCATTCTATTCCCGACGTACGATTGCAACGCCGAAACAGTCCGGACAAAGAGCACGCGAACACGACTGTGTATCGTATTCGTCTATTGCGAAGCGTTGTTTATAAAATGAGGTCTACATATAAGCTTCGCTTCAAGACTAGGAGCTATGACATTAACTTCCCTAACGCCGGCGCAAAAACGCAAATAAGAGACACCAAACATGGCAACGGAAAATGAGACCCAAACGAAGCTCGACAACTCTAAACACAAACAGAATCACGCCCCAAAGGAGTTAGACAAGGTGTCTTGAATTAAACATGACGTTGCTCGCCATCCACCAACACTCCTACAGAGCTGCGCAGAAGACCAATCCAATGATGGGATTAGCGAATAGATCTCGTCCTGTCCTCTTACGTCCCTTCCAATCCATTTGACGTTCTTCCTCCCCTTGCTTCGCCCTTTTTCCTCGGCCTGTTTACCCGTATAATTGAAACCTCAAACAAAAGCGAAGAGAGTCTACAGCAGGCGGCCATCGCCCGTTCCTGGGCATGTCGGCGGTCGGTCCGCCGAATTTAGATGAACCGGAACGACGGTTCTCCACCGGAGGCGTCTCTGTCAGAGGGAGGGCGAGGGATGGGCGTCCGCTTCCTTCCTGCCCTCCGGTATCGTCATCACGTCCTCTTTTAGAGGTCTTCCCGCGAAGTCTTGAAAGGCGAGACAGCCTGTCTCTGCTCACGTGGAAGTGGGCCGTCAGGCAGTGCCTGGCAGATCCATAAGAGATGCGACAACACCACGGGCCGGATAAAAGGGAACGTCTTTCTGTGGACTGACAGCTCCTCAATCCTTACAAAACGAAAACAACAACAACAACAACAAAAACAATTGTGTTGTACGTTTGTTTGTACAGCGGGAAGTTAGCCAACCCCAATAGGCGTCATTTGCTGTCGCCGCTTTAGATGAGAAGTTTTGCCAGTGCGCTGCCACAGCTATAGCCTGGGGTCTTTGACGCGCACCAGGCAGTAGTATAATACACGGCCGCACGCCGTGTATACGATGCTCACGGAGAAAAGAACAAACATAAATGCAGACATGTACAAGTTAAGTTACTGAGTATTGGCCTCAAAAGTAGTTCGAGTAGAGTAGAAATTACTCAAAATGGAAAGTAATTGAAAAAATTCCTAATTACCGTAAAAAAAGTAGCGAATTACTTTTGAAGTTACTTTTGGAGTTACTTTATATGTTTTTTATGGTAAAAAGAAAGTACATAGGTTTCGATCCGTTAGCGAAAATGTGTCATTCCTATTTTGAGGTTTATGACTGCCTGGAGCCTTATTTTTTAGACAGTGCATGCTTGTTTACTGTGTTGCGTAAAGTACACCTTAAAAGTACTTGAAGTAAAATACAAAGTAAATGAGAGGTTATGTACTTCAAGTAAAGTAGTAAGTACACCGGGTGAAATGTACTTGAACTAACGTACTATAAATGCACTATCTTTCAAGGTAAAGTACAAGTACGTTTAACACAATCTTTCATGATGACCTTCCATTCCCTATATAGTTTTTTTTCAACTGGTATGCATTGCTACAGGGGTAATTGGAGGTAGGTCAGTTTTGCGGAAATGGCAGCAAATATTGTATAAAGTCAAGTCGCCACGGAGTAGTTGTTTTACTCATGTTGACGAGCCATTTGACATAATCAACTTATAAGGCACTTAACTGTGTTGGTCCTATAGCCGCCGTTACTTCATTCAGAGATAATGACCAGATGACGTCTCGAAAGAGCGTGTTTTCACATGACGATACGCCATTTTTTGTTTTCGAATTCGAGGGAATGTACATTGAAGTCAGAAGTTTTACTTTCCTCGGAAGGTACAAGTACGGGCTCAGAGAATGTACTTCAAGTAAAGTACAAGTTTTCTAAACAATAGTACTTTAAGTACCATGTACTTAGAGTACTTCCCAACACTGCTTGTTTATTATTTTTTATATAAAAATGATGGGGGAATTATTAAGGTTTCTCGAACGATCTTCGAACATTCGAAGATCTGCATATACTGAGTTTTGGGAGGAAAGGCAACGCGAAAAGGTCGCCTTTGCGTTGCACTTTAGCACGCAATTATTCGAGTACAGCACAAACTACGGCAGCACCAGATGAGCGTCAGAGCAGGTGCTGCATTTTGTTGCCTCCTTTGAACGACGATGAAGTGTCTGCACCTCCTGTAGTTGGCGAAAGTTTCTACACTGTGGAGAAGCGGGGAACAGCCCTTTCTCCAAATGGGTCAAGTCTCCTTGAGCTTCACACAAAGGAACGCCAGTCTTCGGCGCTAATCCCGCAGCTACTCGGCCTCTCTTGCGTCGTGCCTGTTCGCTCCACGCTCCTCGTACCAGTGTTGTTGCAGTGGGGGGGGGGGGGGGGGGGCTCCTGAAAACTTTTGGGCGGTTTCGGACTCTCCAAACTATTTTCTCCCGGCCCCCCCCCTTTCCTACGCCACATGCTTCTCCCTCTTTGCAAATATCAGCTGATCTTCCAACATCTTTTGTCTTTTGTGCAGGAATGTTTGTTGATAGGCAAAGCAACCACTAAAATTCTAAAATAATTTGTAATTTGAGTAGAAGTTACTGAGAAAAGGTAATTAAAGTAAACCACTAAATACCGAAATAAAAATGTAATTGAAAGTTACTAAACTACTCGGAAAAGTAGTTGAACTACAGTAACTTGAGTAGAGTAGAACTACGTACAAGTCTGCATAAATGAGAGCCAATTCTGACTCTAAACACGTTAGCAATACCGTTCTGCCTCTCCCTGGGAGTGAGTTCGGTGGACGTTGAATGAATGAACCTTTCTCGTGTGTAAACCCAGCTTCTTCTTTTTTTTTTCAGCGGAGTTGGTAAGCGTTAATTTCCTCAGGATTATGTCCGTCAGCAAACAAATGATGACAGCGAACTCTGGACATCTACCGCCATCTAAGCGCGACGGTGGCAACCAGAGAACCGGCTTGCCTGCAGTCTGGTTGCTGCCCTTGCTCATGATGGCGGCAACTTTAGAGCCTTTCCACTCTGGCTTGCCGACTTGCGGCCGGCCATTACTTCGTTCCCACCATTAGTACAGCTTCTCTGGTCTTCCTTCTTCACCAGAGTGGAAAGGCTGAAAGTTGTTTTTGTTGTTTTGTTTAGTTCTTTGCCAGTCCCCAACTAAATCATCCGGCACTCCTAGAATCTTGTGACCTTATCAAACAGCGGAAAGGGCCAGACCGTTGTGTCCAGGCGACTAAACCGATCGCGCAGAGCGTATGAGCCGAGATCCTGCGATTTATTTTGTGCGCGCGATTGGTGTAGGCCTTGATGGCGAACCCACAAAGACAACAAGCGCCGTGACGATGCACTTTTTGACGCAGCCTGATTGGCCCCATCGGATCGTCGGCTGCCATCGGACTTAAAAAGGGAATCGAAGTACATATATAACAAAAACCAACGCCGCAAGAAGACGCAGTGAACGCGTTTCGATTCACGGCAAGCACTTCGTCGAGAACCCTTATGTATGTACTGAGCTCGCTTTCCGAGCTCACTCGTTCTAATGAACCGGGGTTGAGTTGGCGGCTCAATGCGTCGGGTCTGGTCCCCGTCCACATCGTCCAAGTTGCCTCCCGGAGCTAATTTAAAGCGGCCTCGTTGGCAGTCAATGGTCGCCGCCATTAAACGCCGCGCGCATTTCAACACTGCTCGGACGAAACGAGCCAGACCCACGGCTCCTGAAAAGAGGGTCGCACCTATACAGCTTTTTATCAGTTCAGCGCAACCTTCGTCGTTGCTTTTTGGAGCGCATATTCGTGTGGATTTCAGACAATTTCTGAGTAATCTAAAAATCCGTCGAGCGTTTTTTCTTTGGACGTATTTATATTTAAAATTTGATGGAAGCTTTAGTGCCGCACGAATTCACATCCTTCTAGAATTAATGAGGAAATATCCGTTGATATATATTTCCCGTCCGGGACACTTAAGTGCCGTTGAGATTTTCTTAAAGCATAAAATTGGAGCGGCGCTTTTTTACATTTTTTTTATTATAACATAGTTTCAAATCTACATTTTTCAAATTGGTACTTGAGACATCGCTTCGATCTCGAGTGCGCATGGGAAACAATATTTTTCTTTAGAAGAAAAATATTGTTTTTTGAGTTACCCAGACGGAGCATATATTCAGACGAGTAACCCGCGGCTGTTTATTGAGTTACCCAGACGAACAATATTTTCAGAATACCCAGACTTTACATTCTGGGCATGCTATTTATCAACTATAAGTTCAAAATAGCTTAAAAAAACAAAACAAAAAAATGTCGCGTTAAGGTTGTGCCAAAACCAGCATTCAAATTTCCCCACGTTTTCTGCTAGGGTGACGTGACATGTTCAAAAACATCCAAGTCGAGCAGGCGGTCTATAAAAACAAAAATTGTGGTTGTGGTGCATGTTTACACAGCCTAGAATTTACTCTGCCTCAACGGGCGACGAGTCTCCCAGCTGTTGATGAGAAATTTAGCCAGTGGAGTACAACCGCTAACCTGGGGTCTTTGACGTTCATCACGCAGTAGTGATACACGACCGCACGCCGGTACGATGCTCATCCAGATCGAAACGGGCAGGAATGGATCGATCCCAGGATCCTGGGTTCTGCAGCGCGAGCTTTTGCTCCATGTGCTCCGAGCTGGCGTGCGCTAGCCCACTCGGCCACCGATCCCTCCAGCGGTCTGTATATATATATATATATATATATATATATATATATATATATATATATATATATATATATATATATATATATATATATATATATATATATATATATATATATATATATATATATATATTACCGCGACGTTTCGGAGGGTCGCCCTCCCGAAACGTCGCGGTTTTTGTAACATGTTCAATTAAACCTTCAAAGTTTGTTTGACCCTCGGTGGCTTCTACTTTATATATATATATATATATATATATATATATATATATATATATATATATATATATATATAGCCACCGAGGGTCAAACAAACTTTCGAGGGTTTAATTGAACATGTTACAGAAACCGCGACGTTTCGGAGGGCGACCCTCCGAAACGTCGCGGTATAAATATATATATATATATTGTGAGGAAAGGAATACACCGATATTCAATGGGGATGTTTAGGTACAAGGGATATGATCGGTGATCGAATGTTCGCGGTCCACAGTACGAGCGCGAGCCTGCTCACTTCAGTGTCCTTGTCGTCGTCCTTTCTCCGGCTTCCTAACAATATCCCCCCGTCGTGGAAAGGGCCGGGCACCCGGCACTTGCGGCAAAGTTAGTTAGTTGTGGCGGTAATATGGCTTCATGCGGGCAACGTGCACAACTTCTCTCGATTTGGAGCGACGGTCTCGAGGTGGCAAAACTGGGGCCACTTCATAGTTCGTTGGAGAAATTTGGCGCAAGACACGGAAAGGGCCTACAAAGCGCTTCAGGAGTTTCTCACAGCGTCCGGCGATGCGGGATGGGGTCCACAAAAGAACTTCATCTCCGACGTTGTAAGAAGTCGGCCGATGGAGGTCGGCGTGACGTAGTCGCTGGTGCTGCTGGGACTGGAAGGTATGAATGCGGGCGAGTTGACGAGCGTCTTCGGCCCGGGATGTTACTTCTTCGATATAGTGCTCAACCGGGTGGTCGTCGATGTAGGGCAGGACAGTGTCAAGCGGTGTGAGAGGCTCACGGGCATACAGAAGGTAATAAGGGGAATAGCCGGTTGTGGCCTGACGGGCGGTATTATAGGCATATGTCACATAGGGAAGGATGGTGTCCCAGTTTGTGTGGTCGTCGGAAACATACATGGAGATCATGTTAGCTAGGGTGAGATTGAGACGCTCTGTAAGACCGTTGGTTTGCGGGTGATAGGCAGTTGTGACGCTGTGGACGGTTGATGCTAGGCGTAAGACGTCGTCGAGGACTTTTGAGACGAAAGGGGTCCCTCGATCGCTGATGATCTGTTGGGGTGCACCGTGGCGTAATAGAATGTTGTGTAGAAAGAAATGAGCGACTTCGTGGGCATTGGCGACAGGAACACACTTGGTTTCGGCGTACCGCGTCAGATGATCGATGGCTACTATGATCCATTTGTTGTTCATTGCCGATCGAGGGAAGGGGCCGAGAAAGTCAATGCCAATGCGTTGAAATGGCCGATCAGGTGGCACAAGCGGTTGTAAAAAGCCTGGTGGCTTTGTGGTCAGAGTTTTTCTTGTCTGACACTGATGGCATGCTCGAACGTATTTACTGATAGTGCGGGTCATGGCGGTCCAAAAGTAGTTTCGGCGAATTTTAAAGTAGGTTTTGGAAAATCCCAAGTGGCCGGCTGCAGGATCGTCGTGATGAGCTTGAATGATTTCTCGCTGTAGGTTGGACGGGACAACAAGAAGCCATGGACGTCCTTCGGGCTCGTAGTTACGCCGGTAAAGAATTCCGTTGCGAAGTACGAAGAGGCGGGAGCGACGTTGCGTTCGTATTGTGGGGTGGTGCAGCGTTCCGTTCAGATGTTCAATAATAGGCCGCAAAGTTACGTCGGAAGATTGGGCGGCGGCGATGTCAACGGTTTCGAAGGCTGCGGTGGTATCCGGGTGAGCGACAGTGTTGAATCCACATGGAGAAACAGGCAAAGGACACCTGGAGAGGCTGTCGGCGTCGAGGTGGCGTTTTCCAGATTTGTACAAGACGGTAAAATCATAGTCTTGTAGTTTGAGCGACCAACGTCCAAGGCGTCCGGAAGGATCTTTGAGAGTGGTTAACCAACATAGGGCATGGTGGTCAGTGACAATAGAAAAGGGGTTGCCGTAGAGGTAAGGGCGAAATTTGGATATTGCCCATACGACGGCTAAGCACTCGCGTTCGGTGATGGAATAATTGCGTTCGCATTTGGTAAGTGTGCGGCTGGCGTAGGCGATGACGTGCTGAGTGCCAGAGATGGTTTGGGCCAACACTGCACCAATTCCATAGCCGCTAGCGTCTGTACGAATCTCGGTGTCGGCGCCCGGGACAAAATGACCGAGTACTGGGACGGTTGTTAGGGCTGTTTTGAGTCGTTCGAAAGCGTTAGTTTGCTCCGTACTCCAGTGGAAAGATGCGTTGTTGCGAAGTAGTATGTTCAGCGGTTCAGCGAGATGAGCGAATCCTTGTATAAATCTGCGAAAGTACGTACAGAGGCCAAGGAATGAGCGTACGTCTTTCAAGTTCTTCGGCTGAGGGAAATTGGAGACGGCGGCTGTTTTCTGGGGATCTGGACGAACTCCATCATTGCTGACAATATGTCCGAGAACTTTAATTTGGCGAGCTCCAAAGATGCACTTTTGTGAGTTGAGCTGCAAGCCAGCGGATTGAAAACAATCAAGGACTTGTCTTAGACGGTGTAAATGTTGTTCGAAGTTTTCTGCGAAGACAACGACATCGTCAAGATAACAAAGACATGTTTTCCAAGTGAGACCGCGGAGTAGCGTATCCATCATTCGCTCGAATGTTGCTGGCGCGTTGCACAGACCGAATGGCATCACATTGAACTGGTATAGCCCGTCAGGTGTGATAAAAGCGGTTTTCGGTCTGTCTGCGTGGGCAACGGGGATTTGCCAATATCCACTGCGAAGATCCATGGCGGAAAAAAAGAAGATCCTTGGAGGGTATCGAGGGTGTCGTCTATGCGCGGCAGGGGGTAGACGTCTTTCTTTGTTATTTTGTTGAGGCGACGGTAGTCTACACAAAAGCGTGAGGAGCCATCTTTTTTCTTCACAAGTACTACCGGTGACGACCAAGGACTGTGGGATGGCTCGATAACCCGCTTGTCTAACATATCTTGGACGTGTTCATGAATTTGTCTACGCTCGACTCCCGAAATTCTGTACGGACGACTGTGAATAGGTGAAGCTGCTCCAGTGTCGATGTGGTGCTGGACATGCGTCGTCTGCGCAAGTTGACGTCGGTTGAAATCGAAGAGGTTGTGGTAGGTCGTAAGTAGGTTGGTTAACGCTTCATGCTGTGCGGCGGTCAGAGAAGGGTCTATCATTTTTCCTACATTTTCAAGAACATCTGTTGAAGGTGGGAAAGCGACATGTGTCGTTGCTTCAGACAGAGTAGCGAAGTTGTGCTCAAAGTGTGCGGTGATCGTAGCCAGATGGGTACCGCGGGGTAAAACCCGTGGTTGGGGAGAGGGATTGGTGGCGAAAAGAAAAACTTTGCCATCTGTTGGTGCGACAAGGCTGTACGGAATAATAATATTCTTTTTCGTGAAAGCATTTGACAGGGGTTCAACGAGGCAGCTTGGGGCTGAAAGCGAATGATCCGGCACAAGGACGATGGCGAGAGCGGAGTGAGGGGGAACGATGTAGTCGTCATCGGTGTGGAGGGGAACGGAACAAGAGAGTGAGGAGTCGTCTGTGATGTCAGTAGAACTCAAGTGCAGTTCGCGGCTGGCACAATCGATGAGGGCATCGGCGGCTGACAAAAAATCCCATCCTAAAATAAGGTCGGCCACACAACTGGAAAGGACAGTGAACACAATAATATGAGTGATGCCACTAATAGATATCGGCATGGTGCAGCATCCAAGAGGTTGTGTGAGCTCACCATTACCCAAACGCAAGAAATGTCCAGAAGTTGGTGGAGTCAACACTTTGTTTAAGCGGCGGCGAAGCTGGTCAGACATGCAGGATTTTGCGGCCCCTGTATCGACTAATGCTGGGATTAGCTGTTGATCCACCGTTACCAATATAGTTGTTGGGTAAGGACGAAAAGGATTTGCGACAGTTCGTGCTGATGCAGCCTGACCTCCGGCGCCAAGGCAGGCTGCAGTGTTTAGTTTGACGCCTGGTTGACGACGGATGTGTTGTTGAACGGCGATACGGAGCGCTGACGTCTTGGGTATGGAGAAGATGATCGAGGTCGGCGCGGCTGGAAACCAGAGGAGGATGGGAGGGGAGGGTAATCGATGTTTCGACTGGCATCAGTGTGGTCAGAGTACCTAGAATTGTTGGCTGGGGAACGGCCGTAAGTTTCGGCGTCGATGCGGCGATGACAGTAGCGGATGACATGACCGGGGTTATGACAGTAGAAGCAAACTGGTCGGCGGTCTGTTGTTCGCCACAGTTCTGTTCTTCGTGGTTGTGCATAGGGTTGGGGTGGCGTCTGCATCATATTTTGTGGTTGCATTGGAGCACATAATGGCGGTACATGCTGGAGAGCACAGACAGGTGGCGACGAAGCAGCTGCTGAGGCGTATGTGCAGGGTACAGAAGACTCCCGATGGAGTGCGGATCGAAGCTCGTCCTTGATGATCTGTTGTATGTTGGGCGCGGGCGCCTCGTCGGGTTTGGCGAACGAGTCGGCAGGCGTTTTTGAACCGGGCAGTGAGGATAAAAACTCACGTAGTTCTTCGCGGATGATGGCGCGAATCAGCGTCGGAAGGTCGGTGGCAGAAGTTGGACTTGAGACTTCTGGGAGGCGAGCAAAGGGTGCCTTTAGGATTCGTCCACTCTGAAGGTCCTCGTAGTGCTTGCACTCGGATATGAGTTGCTGAACGGTCGTAGGAGACTTAGGGGCCACGACTGAAAACAGTTCTTGGGACAAGCCTTTAAAGAGGTGGCGGATTTTGTCGTCCTCTAACATATTCGCATCGACACGACCGCAAAGGCGAAGGACGTCCTCGGTGTACGATGTGGAGGATTCAGTAGAGGCTTGATATCTGCGCGACAGCGTGTCGCGAGCCTGTTGCCGGCGGCGCTCAGGGGTGCCAAAAACGTCTGCGAATGCGGCTTTAAATGCGTCCCATGAATTAATTTCTTCTTCGTGGTTGTCAAACCACTGGAGAGCGGTGCCCTTAAGGTAAAACACGACGTTGGCTAGTTTTAAGGTGTCGTCCCAGCGGTTGTGCTCGCTTACTCGGTCGAAGGTTTTGAGCCAGTCATGAACGTCGGCATCATGAGTGCCTGCGAAGTCGTGGGGATCCCGTTGCCGGTTCTTGACACGGGGCCGTTGTTCAGCGGCGGCTGCCTGTCTGGTTTCGTCGGGCATCTGGGTGAGGGTCGAGCGGCCGCTGCGGAGCTCCGTCACGACAAAAAGGGATCCAGAGAAGAGGACGGGGACTGTTAAGCAACCTCCACCAAATGTGAGGAAAGGAATACACGGATATTCAATGGGGGATGTTTAGGTACAAGGGATATGATCGGTGATCGAATGTTCGCGGTCCACAGTACGAGCGCGAGCCTGCTCACTTCAGTGTCCTTGTCGTCGTCCTTTCTCCGGCTTCATAACAATATATATATATATATATATATATATATATATATATATATATATATACATATATATATATATATATATATATATATATATATATATATATATATATACATATAAAGCACACGTATGTTGCACATTATTATTTTATGTTCTGCTCAAGTTATCTTCCCGATAGTCCATTTCACACGGTCAATATTCTAGTAACCCGTCGAGAACAAGCTCTACTGCCTAACTTTGACCCAACTAACATTTGTCGTCGCGTTTTCAGCGTTAAAATCAAACCTTCCAGTTTGTACCAAAAGAATGAAAATAATCGGCGAGAATTAATTATAAAAATTCGGTAACTTCGGCGGAAGTTATTTTGATCAGTAATTCGGGTGGCAAGCTCACCACTTCGAATGCGTCTTGGGTTTAATATTTTAATTAGTGTTTCTAGAATAAACTGATTCGGACGTATCAATACTCATTGACCCTTTATTTTGATCCTCCCTGAGTGTCGTGAGACCTGCGAGTTGAATGTAATTTTTCCGTACCCGGAAAAACAAATTTCACCAAAAAAAGGAAAATCAAAACAAAAAGATTTTCCTCATTACCAGCTATCGCAATAAGATAAAAATCTGAATAAAAATTATGATTACTCTATTGCTCTGCAGGTTACGTCAGGACAGCTTGACATTAGCGCCGATGATGCTCTCTAGGGTAGACGACACTTGAAACCCGTACAAGGCCACTGAAAGAAGGAAATGACAGATGTCGATGGCTCGCGGTCTCTGCTATGTTCCGTTCAACCCTTAGCTGACAGTGCGGTAGTGCCGGTTAGCTACCAGTCACGCCTCTATCTTTCACCACGTGACCACGTTCCCGCCCATACGAAGGCGCAGAGAACTAGGCAACAGGAGATGATAGGCAGGCGGTTGCTGTTGAGGCAGGCACATAGCTCCCACCGCATACACTGTCAGCTTACCGGTGAACGGAGTACAGCAGCGCGCTATTAGAGCCAATCGACCGTCCTGTCATAACAGGGAATCAGGAGAGACGGACGACGGAAAGCATTATAGAAGGAGGCCCCAACCCGCCTACAATTTATGGCGACGATTTCTCGTTCGTGCGGACTCGATGCAGTCGATGAGTTTCTGTCCATTGTCGTTCAACTCCCATCACAGGAATTACGTCGTATTTGTGAATATGCAAAGAGAAATGGCTGCTAAGTTTCGTTAGCAGCGCGGTAGCGGCGGAAATTGTCTGCCGCAATCAGGTATTGTAGGGCTGAAGCAAAAATATGGTATATTCCTCACTGGTAGATTCAGTGAAAATAAAATAGTTTGGTACGCACTGAGATGTGATTCCGCCTTTCCTGACAGTTGTCTAGCGTCTGCCACTTTTAAACCGATAGCTTTATGGGTGACACTTTGCGGAGATATTGTCCTCTTGGTCCGTCGTCGTCGCGCACGAAGAGCTTCCCGTATGCGCGAAGGCATACGAGCCCGTATGCCTTCGCGCAACGAAGGCATACGGGCTCGAATCATCGTGCCGTCTGCTTGAAAGACTTGTTTTTAAACATTACTCGAGTTATGCGGAATCTTACTTTGGCGGTATCTAGTTGCTACGCGTAATGTTGGACGGTTTTAAAGACTTCCACCTCGCTTACCCACCTACTTCACGTATTAATGGTGGCAGCCGTCAGTGGCATCCACGACGCCAATTACAACGGCTATGAGATTTAACCGCGTCGCACCTCCGTCCTCAGGCACGTGACGGCACCATTCCACCCGCATTGCGTGACGCCGCTACAGCTATCGCTTTCGTTTCTTTGCACAGTGTGGGCGACAAATACGACTTTTTGTTTTATTATTATAGGCTCTTGGCTGTTGGCACGGGCCCTAATAAATAAATTAACAAATAAATAAAAACTGCAAAATTAAAGGAAGATCCATTGGTGGATCCGTAGGGAATGCGTTAGCATGATCTTTGGGAAACGCCAGCGGAATCCGCTGTCTGACGCTGCTTTCGCTGTTCACCGGTTTCGGCAGCCCGTCTCCTTCGTTCACAACCCGTCATTTTTTGCCGCCTACTTGTACCAGCGCTAGTACTTGGTTCACGCTCCATGTTGTGGCCCAAACCAAGGCAGGTGCGCTCCGCACATAGTTCAAACTCGCCCCAGCATCCGAGTGCGCAATGGCTTCCGCCCCGTGACATCGCCTCCCTCTCGCCTTTGACCTTCACTACTCTCCTCCTCTCTACGTGTCGCGCTTCCCTTTTCACTGTTTTGTCCACAGACGGACGCCGTCAGCTTTCCCCTGTCATGCGGGTAATATTGCTAACGCATTATTAATAAGTGCGAGAATGCAATGCACACAGGATCAATTTTAAAACATAATAATTTACGCGTTTCTTGTTTATTTCGGCATTACACCGTTTCGAAGTAAACTGATGTTCATAATAAGTGGGCCATGTATTAGTTTCGATGTTCCTGAAGTATGTAGACCTTTTCTTGGGAAATATTAAACAGGCATTCGGCAGCGTTGACCGGTTAAACTCGCGTTAAATTCAAAACAAGTGCTCACACATTCTGGAGACGTTGCTGCCGGAGAGTTTTGACTTGACGTCTCACCCGAAAGGGTGCATGTACAAAAACTTATGCAGCGGAAATAGACCTCACTATAGGGCGGTTCCACGTGTCGCACTTCCGCCTCGCAATTTCGAACCCCTCTGAATGAACCACTCGTAAATCGCGGAGACTCGCCATCGCACTGAAAGCTTTTCTCGTTAATGTAACCGTTTTCGGCTATGTACATTAAAATCAAACACTCAAAAGTATTTGTCTATCTACAAAAGCCTTTATTTACAAAGTAATATAATTTCCAAATCCTTTCTTCTCTCGTGAAATGTCCTAGAGCGCCGCATGGGCCGGAATTTGACGGCCCGGCCCGACCCGGCCCGGTAGAGACACGGCCCGGTCACGGCTGGAGCGCGATAATATTTTAATAAATGAGCCCGACGCCGGCCTGAGATGGAGAGCGGGGACCGATATTTTTTTACACCATAAATATGCCGCCTTAGAAGATGTATTTTCGAGAATATGGGCGAAATAGGCACATAATTTGCGTCAGTCTTTGAACTTATGTCACACCGAAAAATCTTGAGACAAAAAAAGGTAATTTTTTATTTATGAATTTGTTGAACAGATATTGCACTCTTCGATGTTTCATTCAATTCGTTTCACTAAGAACTTTCCTTCCTACATGGGTTTGTGGAGAAACAATAAATTGTCCATTTACTCTTTCTTCAAGCAGTTCCGCCTTGCTTGCATGACGTAGCCCGCTGCGCTAAGGTTCCTTTCGCTGCTAGCACTCAGGGATGCACCGGATGCCTTTGGATAAAGAGGACAGTTTCGGGAATTCATCCTCGTGCGGTGTACAGAAGTCGCAAAGCTCGAACAGTCCTGAGCACGAGTAGTCCTCTGGTCGTGCAGATACTCCTCCAATTCGTCGGTGGCTACATTGTCATCCTCCGCGTCACACCAGTCTTAAAACAAACCCAGGCATCTTCTTTTCGGGGAAGGATCTCGGACGTCATCATCAGTGTCATCTTCATCTTGGGTCTTCAGTGACACGGGCAAGTAGCTCTCTGAAGTGCGCGTAGAGTACAAGGCGCTCGTCCTTGGGCAACATGCGGAGTTGGCGGGACTGAGGCCAGAGAAATGTGGCGGTCTTGTGTGAGGAGAGAAATATTCAACTTCATGTCCAGGAAATGACGAGCACGGGCCTTGATCTTCTCGATTTCCACTGCCTCTACTGCAGACACAGGAGCATGTTCAAGATGGTTCTTCAACGCAAAAGCGTAAAGCACAACCAGAGGAAGTTTTGTAGGTTTTTCTTCCTCGAGCGCGCCGCTATCTTTAAAAGATTGCAGTTACTCGAATAACTCGTTGAGTGTTCTCTTGTTACTGCTCTCCCATCATTGGATCGTTCCTTAACTCCAGTAGAGCTTCTATCTTTTCGAACTGAGAGCGGACGGACTTTAGCTTGGATACCTTTCGCGCACGCGGTTGTCCCTTTCTCCTTAAGTCCGCGAGCACGGGAGGTTCGGGGCATTGAGGTGGTAAAAAAGGAAAATACTTGGGCTGTTCGATGAAACTTTGCAATTGTGACGACTGAGATGAAACATCCCGGTCCTTGAACGAACGAGACTGAAAATGTACTTTGGGCACCGACGTTCTGGAGTGTACGGCTGTGAGAAATTTTTCTATACAGAGCTCTTAAAGTTTGTGTTCTTAGCAAGTTTGTTGAACGCAGGTGATGCCAAGCTAGCCGATTGTCAATATTGGCGCACCACCTTGCATTGCCGCCACCGGGACAGAAAGTGGCAGTATAGAAAATACTAATGTTAATACAAGAACAGTTTCTCTGGAAATATGGACTCGTCTAGCGTCTATTTCTTATTGAACGGTTGGTAGCACGAATAAGACAGAGGTCGATTCTATTGCTCATTTCGAACCCGGAAACATTCTGGAAGAAAAAGAAGACACAGTCAAAACCTCGCTAGTGCATCTTCAAAACACTCCGAAACAAAACAAATTATCTAGGATACGTTAGCTGGTCTTTGGTGGCATGAAAAGCCCCCACACAAAATACAAAGTTGAGGTCACGTTCTTTCTTCTTCTTTTTTCTTTTAGTTTGAAAAGCAGAGGAAAAATACAATCATGTTGTACCCTGCGACGGATGGCCCTCGTTTTCTGGCCCCCACTCTCCCAATATGCTGGTGGAGTCCATACGTCTTCTTTTATCCGCTTGAAGGCTTTCTAACTGCAAGATGCCTCTTTGTTATTGTGAACGGCGCTGTAGTGACTTTGCACTTCGCCTTTTTGTTTTCAATGAAACTAAAAGATGGTCATAGCTTTGTTCTTAACAAAAAGTTTGCTAATTCATCTTTGGATTTCATTGAAAATGAGCAATTAAAAACTACAGCCGTTCAGAGGAGCATGCAGAAAACAACTCCAGGCGGATAAGGATGGATCCGCCGGCATATTGGGAGTGGGGGCGGGGGGCCTAAACTAAAAAAGAGAAGAACGTGGCCTCAACTGTGACGGGGGCTTTTCTATGGGCAACGTCTAGATATTTGTTTTGTTTCGGGTGGCGCAGGTTTTGACTGTGTCTTCTTTTTTCAACCGAATTTTCGGGTTCGAAATGCAATAAATCGACCTCTGTATTCATAACACCAACTAAATCCAATAAATAGACACTAGACAGATCCACTATTTCCCGGAAACTGTTCTTTTATTAACATTAGTATTTCTATACTGCTGCTGTAATAAGAATGTCGCAATAATGATATCCTTTGCTAAGAACACAAACTTTACAAATGTATAGAAAATTTCTCACAGCCATACTGAACATCGTGCCCAAATATTTTCAGTCTCGTTCGTTCAAGGACAGATATTTCATCTCAGTCGTCACAATTGCAGAGGATTTCATCAGGCAACCCAAATATTACTACTACGCCTCAACTGCCCCTCAATACTCGCGAACCCAAGTGAGACAACCACGATATAGATGTATCCAAGCAAAAATCGCTCGAATTCGAAAAGATAAACTCCTACTGGAGTGGGGCAATCCAATGAAGAACACTCAACGGGGAATGGCTTCTGAAATGCTGGAATAGCAACTGAAAAAACAAAACTCCTGCAGACACGCACAGCATAACCATCTTGGGCAATGCTCCTGGTAGAGCAGTGGAAAATACATCGTATAGTTAATTCTTTCAAATAACCGCCACGACCTGTCCCATATCCACATGTGCAAGGACAGCGCTACGCGCGGCTTCTTGCCCGTGTCACTGAGCAAATGAAGATGACAGTCGAATCCTTCCCCGAAGATAACGCAGGTTTGTTTAGGACTGGTGTGACGCGGAGGATATATTACCGGCAATTGGAGAATTATACCTGCACGTATACTCGTGCTCGCAGATGTTCGAGCTGCGACTTGCAGGTAATTCTGTCCTCTTTATCAAGGCATCGATGCATCCCTGAAGTGTAACGACAGCGAACTACGTCATGCAAGCCAAATCAGAACTGCGGAAAATGAAATGGTGGGCCTTGTTCTCAACAGGCCGGGAAAGTTCTTGATGGCAGGTATCGAAGGACTTATCTGTTGCTAAATTCATAAACCAAAATTACCGCTGTCTCAAAATTTTCGGTGATATAGTTCAAGACTGACAAATCATAATTTTTATTTCATACATGTTCTCGAAATACATCTTCTAAAGCGTATACTATGGTGTAAAAATATCGATTTACTCTCAATATCAGCGCTCGAGCAATTAAATGACCGTCAGCCATTACGTCCCGGCCCTTCTAACGCTCTAAACTGCGGAAAAGAAAGGATTTAGATATATTACTTTAATGAATGAACAGATACTTTGAGTGTTTGTTTTAATGTGCATAGCCGAAGACTGCCCGATAACGCGGAAAGGCGATGCGATGGCTTCATTCAGAGGGGACTGGAAATTACGGCCGCATCGAACCACCCTGCAGGCGGGTCTATTTCCGCTGCGCTAGTTTTGTACATGCACCCTCACAGTGAGACGTCAAGTAAGCTCTCCATTTCCAGATGTGAGCGTTTTAGCCTTTGGCTGAATCAACGCTGCCGAATCACCTGTAGATGCACTGCATAATTCAGGTATCGAATATGCATGGCCCCACTTATTATGAACGTCAGTTTACTTCGAGAACGGTGACGAATAGAACAGAGCGTAAGTATATGTTTTAAAATTGTACTGTGGTATTGCATTCTCTCGCCGTTGGCAATATTGCATGACAAGAAACTGTCCATCTATGGACAAAGCAATGAGAAGGCGCGACGTAGAGCGGAGAACCGGGCGAGGAGAAGTGGGCTACATTGCGCGCTCGGATTGGCAGGTAAGGCCGGCAATTTACAAGTGGGCGTAGAATGTTGGAGTTCTTCTTTGAAAACCATTGGGCAGCCTCAGCAGTTCCGCTGGCGTTTCCCCAAATATCATGTAGCGCGTCTTCTTCCTTTAATTTGCAGTTTTGTACTTGTTAATTATTAGGGTAAGAATATTAATAAGGCAAATTCGTATTTGTCGCCCGCATAACCAAAGAACGAGCGATAGCTGTGGCGGCATCACACAATGCGGGGCTCTGCACGTGGCTGAAGAACTGGAGATTACGACATAGCCATAGCAATGGGATACTGACGGCACTCTTATTAATACGATGAGTAGGTATGGGTAAGCGGGGGAAGGTGCGACAATCAACATTACGTAACCAGTGGAATACCGCCAAATGGAATTCCTCAGTAAAACCGTCTCAAGCAGACAGCACAGGCCAGCAATACCTTCGTTACGAACGCTCGAATCTGCTGCGCGCTGGAAATACTCGTGCGCGACGGCTGGACAAGTCATCGCAAAGTGTCACCCATAAAGCAATGATTTTAAAGAAGGTGACGTTACAAGACCTTTGTCGGGAAGACGAAGATCGCATCTCAGTGTACCAAACTGTCACTGAATCTACCGATACCATGACACCCTACAGTGATTGCGCAGACGAAGCCGCTGCGCTGCTAACGGGCGCAAGCGGCCATTCTTTTTGCATTCACAGATACGGCGTAATTCCTGTGATGGAGTGGTAGCTGGACGAAACTGCATCCGGCTCCGCGAACGAGCCGGCCTCGCCCAGCAGATCAGCATATAACTTCAAGATCGTCGCTCTCCTGATTCCATATGGCTAGGACGATTGAATCTAATAGCGCGCTCCGTTCACCGGTGGAAACTGACAGTGTATCGGTGGGAACTATGTACTACTCAGCCTGGCCGCCTGCTATCGTCTCCTGTACTTGGATTCTCTGCGCCTCGTGGTGAAAGGTATAGAGGTAGTAACCGGCACTACTACACTGTCACTGTGGTGAATTTAGCGTTTTGCCAACAAGACTGCGAATTGCATCGACATCTGTCATTTCCTTCTTTCAATGTACTACGAGTTTCAGGTTGTCGTTACCCTAGAACGTCATCGCGCTATCAAGCTGTCTGACGCCCTTGCAGAGCAACTGGAATTTAATGTATTCAGATTTTTATCTTATTGCGATAATGAAATCTTTTGTTACAGTGAAGTGTCAGACGCGAAATAACTCGCAGATCCACGACACTCAGGAATCAAAATAGAGGTCAATGAACAATTGGTAGATCAATTCTAGAAACGCTAATTAAATATTAAAACCCAAGACATTCAGATGGTGAATACCACCCAATTACTGATCAAACAACTTCCGCCGAAATACAGATTTTATATTAATTCTCGCCGATTCATTTTTGGAGGTTTGATTTGCGCTGAAACACGACGACAATATTGGATTGTAGACAGTAGAGCGTTCTCGACGAATTTACTGCGAATATTGACTAAATTGGAAATGTATCAATAACTAGTAAGAACATAAAATAATATTATTGCAGCATACTGTGCGTTTTATAATAATAATATGTATATATGTAATAATAATATGTAATATATATATATGCCTGTAATATATGTAATAATAGCAATATGTAATAATATATACGTTAGGAAACGGAAAGGACGACGACGAGAACACTGAGTGGGCAGACTCACTTTGCTCGGCCATGGACCCTTGACGATTCGATCACCCGTCGCCCTTCCTTGTCTTCGACATCCCCGTAGTATCGGTGGCCTTCCTTTCCTCACATTTGGTGATTGCCAACGATCCCGTCCTCTCTGGATCCTTTTGTCGTGACAGGCTCCGCAGCGGCCATCGGTTTCTGCCGACGTTCTGTAACTGGCTCAAACCTTCGACCCGAGCAAGCCGCTGGGACGACACCTTAAAACTAGCCAGCGTCATGTTTTGCTTGGTACCGCTCCTCCAGTGGTTTGACAACCACGAGAAGAACAATTCATGGGACATAAACACATTCGCAGGCATTCGGCATTTTCCACTGAATCCTCCATCATACACCGGGAATCCTACCTTGCGGCGATAAATGCGAAACCAGGACGACAAAATCCTGCCTCTTTGAAACTGTCCCAAGTATTTTCGATGTGGCTAAATTACGACCGTTCAGCTCGAATGCCTTTGCCGAGACCTTCAGTGGACGAATCTAAGGCACCCTTTCTTATAATCTCAAGTCCCAACTTCTGCCGCCACTTCCGACGCTGATTCGCCATCGTACGAAGAACTACGTGAGTTTATCCTCACTGCCCATTCCAAAATGACTATTCGCCAAACAGCAATGGGCACCCGCGCCAGCATAACAGATCGTAGGACGATAATCCACGCTCCATCCTGCCTGCACATACACCTCAGCAGCGAAATAAACTGCACCTGTCTCATCGCCTACCGCAATACAACCACAAATATGTCACAGACACCCCAACCTATGCACAGCCACGAGACAGAACCTTGAACAGACCGCCGACCGGATTTCTCTATATCTGCTTAGTATCATCCGCTACTGTATCACCGCATCGGCTGCAAGCGGTCCCCGAAATTCTAGATACTCTGACCGCTGATGTCGAACCTCGAACATCATTCCCATCCTTCCTCTGAAGTTTCAACCACGCCGTCCACTCTCTTCTCCATACCCAGACGTCAGCTTCATATCGCCGTTGGCTAACATCTAATCATCAACCAAACATCCAAACCTTCAAATGCAGCTGCCTTCCAACTTCAAACCGGCTGCATCAGCAAACAATTTTCCATATTGGTAACGTGAATCAACAGCCAACGTGGGCCAGAGCTGCATCATGTCCTGCCAGCTTCGCCGCCGCACGCTCTCCGCCAACTCTGTTCTTGCGTTTACAGACAATGCAACCTCTTGAATGCTATACAAATCCCATTATTGGCATCACTCATATTATTGTCTTCGCTGTGCCACCAGTTGTGTGGCCGACACCCTCTTGGTCGTCGGCCGCAGTAATCCTTGGCTTGCTGCAGCTGCCAATTTGACATCGCAGACGACTCCTCACTCTCTATTGTTCTCACACCGATGACGACTACATCGCTCTCATCTGTGCCGGATCATTCGCTTTCAGCCCCAAGCTGCCTCGTTGAACCCCCTGTCAATCACTTTCACGAAAAGAATGTGTATTCGGCTGCAACCTGTCGCAGATGGCAGGATAACATACGCAATCTGGCTGCGGTGCCGCGTCTGGCTACGATCACCGCGCTGGCTGGCTTCGCTTCTCTGTGCAGGCTGAAGCGGCACATGTTATCCCACCTTCAACAGATGTTGTAAATGTGGGAAAATGATGGGCCTTCATCGTTATATCTGCAACATGGCGTTAACCAACACAGCGCAACCTACTTCTTCATTCAGCCGACGTCAACTGCGCGGGCGCACCACGCGGCAACCTCAATACGGTAATTTCGGGAGTCAGCGTAGTGCGTCAATATGTTGAACAAGCCTCAGCCATCCTGTCGCTGTCGTCACCGGTAATACTGTGAAGAGCGTCCCTCGCAGCACCGTCACTCCCCCTCAACCTGAAAGGCGTTGTCTACTTGCGCGCATGGGTGTACCCTCGATACCTCAGGATCTTCTTACTCGCCATGGAATCTTCGCAGTGGGTATTGGCATATCCCCGTTATACAGGCCGCTGCAGGCTTACTCTGCCATTCGATGCGGTAACGCGCCAGCCTTCGAGCCCGAATGACCTGGATACGCTATACTGGAAGACATGTCTTTGTTATCTTGACGACATTGTCGTTATCTTCGCGAAAACTTCGAACAGCGTACCATTCAGGTGACACCATGGGCGTAGCATACAGAGACGCTGGTACCCCTGAAATCATCCAGCGAGAGGCGAGAGAGCAAGTAGCCCGATGCGCCGACATTATATTACGATGGCATCGCTGCAAGCGGAAATTGGCATAAGTACCGCCCCCTATCAAATCCTGCGCACTATGATTTTCAATCGGCTGGCAACGAAGCTCGCAAAGAGACCATCTTTAGGCTCGCGCCGTGGATTCTCGGATATTGTCGGCAATGTGGAGTCAGATTTGAAGCAGCCGCCGTCTCAATTTCAGCCGAAACAGCATACGCTCATTCGCGGCTCTGCGCACTCGCAGACTGAGATTCGCTCATCTCGCTGAACCGCAGGCCACTCTATAGCAACAGCGCGCTCCAGCAGGTACATGACAATAGCGCCATCGGCTGACTGCCCTTTCAGCTACTCGGTAGGCATGACACCAGACGCTGCTGACATAAATTGGTGCAGTGTTGGCCCAATAGCAGCACTCAACGTCATCACCTACGCCAGCCTCCATCACCCGAACGCGAATGTTGCTATGGGCAACCCTCGCCCTTGCCATGCCCCTATTTGGTTAACCCTTCTCAAGTACTCCGGGCAGCAACAGACAGTCACCGCAAGACTATGATTTACCGTCTTGCAATCTGGAAACGCCCACCTCGTACCGACAGCTTGCCTGTTTCGCCAGCAATGAACAGAACACTGTCGCTGCGGGATACAGCCCCTTCGAAACCCGTTGACATCGCCTGCATCGGGTATGCTTTGCGGCCTATTAATCTGAAACGAGAACGCCGCACAATACAGCGTCCTTCCGCCTCTTTCGCCCTTTCTGGCAAATTCTTTACCCGGCGTAACAGCCCGAAGGAACGATATGCTTGGCATCAAGCTCCTGCAACCACGGCACTTATGAGACTTTCCAAAACTACTAAAACTAAGCGAAAATATCACATGCTGTTCGGCAGCAAAGTGTCAGGCAAGAAAACTCTGACACAAAGCCACCGAACACAGCCGCTATACCACCTGATCGCCCGCTGGTGGCGGCTCTCGGCCTCGTCGGCAATGGCAAATGGATCCTTAAACAGCCGCATCGATCATCTGACGCGCGCCGAAACCAGACCACCTATGTAATGCCACGAAATAAATATTTCTGCGCAGCATCACGCCGCAGTGCCCAAACGAATCATCAGCATCGAAAGTACAAAGTCCTCGACGGCATTAGCATCCAACCGTTTAGCGCTAACATCACCCACAGAATAACTGATGCCCACAGGCGTCTCAATCTCACCCTGCTTCTTATGACCTCTCCATGTCTTCCGACGACCACGCAGGACCATCCTGTGACATGTAGCACACTGTACGCGCGTCAGTATGCGGCTATTTATATTACCTTCTGTCTTAATGAGGAGCACTGCTTGTTCTTATACATCGACGACCACTTATTGGCTTTCTGT
>JAZHYW010035514.1:0-34298 GCA_037355805.1 Ixodes ricinus
GTGCGGGTGCGGTGTGTGGATGACTCGTGCGGTGTACAAGAGGAAGCCGGTCAAAGTTCAGTGCCGGGGCCACTGTCTCGGTACGGAGCAGTTCCTTTTCTTCGAAGGATCGTAGTAACCTGACGCGCCGCTTCTCCAACTCATGAAAATCATCCTCCGGTGCCAGAACCTACCGTGCGCCGTCATTCAGTGGGAGACTGATATCGCAAGTAAGACAATAACTGATTGGGCGAGCTTTTGTCGGGAGTGTTGTGGTAAAAGCCAGTTTTTAAGCATTCAGGCATGATTGGTGGCGAAGGCGTGACGGTAGAACTAGACGAGAGTATGTTCGGGCGGCGAAAGTACCATCGCGGGTATTTCTGGGGGATTCAACCGCTATTTATTTGTACCCTTTTCCTCATAGATGGCGCGGAAATTTTCCGGAACAAACGAGTTGCATGCTCCCAGCTGCGCATGCAGGTCGGGCCCTCGAGGTGGGCTCGGGCCACGGGCTGTTCGACGCCATCCTCGAGCTAAATCTTCTTCGCTCTGCGTCAGCCGCTGCCGGAACCGACCAACGGGCGGCGCGAGATACGAGCCAGTACAAACGTAGATTATAGTGGCCTACATAACGTCGAATAAGCTCTGATTTCCGATTGGATTCGAAGTTCCATCAACGTTCGAAATTCTCTAAAGCGCAGACTCCGGCGTTGCGGCCATTTGGACCACCACATTTGACACGCAAACGTTGTTTTGCAAAAAAGAAAAAAAAATTGTATAGACCATTTTTGTGTACTCTCGTTCCAGCCACCTAGTACGCGTATCCGGTATGGGCGACGAAAAAATACTAGAACGTTTCAACTTGTAACTAGTAAAAAAATAAGGGGGTGGCAAAACGATAATGTGTGACGGTTACGCTTATATCCTAAGTGTCTTCTACTGGCGTGGCGACGGCAAAGCAATGTTTTCGCCCATACTGGAAGTGACGACAATTCAAGATGGCGACGCCCTTGAAGAAAGGGTCTATATTTTAGAGCTTATTTCATAGCTAGAAAAATTTTAAAAATAGAAATAAAGCGGCAGGTTTGCACTTTCAATGTCCTATATATCGGCCTGCTCTTCGTCTGAATACTGGTTTGCAAACCCGTTCCCCGGAGGTGTGGAGTAAAGCCCATCTGTCCTGGGCACGGTGTGGTCCTGAGAAAACTGGCGCCATTCATTGTTGTGGAAATGCTCGAGACACGTACCGCGCGCCACTTCTTGGAAGAACATGGCGTCTGAAATCTAGCTCAGTGCTACACTGTATCAGTGCTGCGCTGTTCCGCCATGATCTTCTCAAGGGCTGCACATCGCACGTGCCTCGTGCACCAACGCACCTTGCTGTTTTAGTGTAAGTGAAACCCTCGATGTGTTTGCGTTTGTCTTGCAAGTCGCAGTCAAAGCTACGCCAATGCACGAGGCCCGTCGTCTCGAGCGGCCCTCCGCAGCTAAATGCGCGGCGGAGCACCCGCTTGTTGCACGTGTCTTGCGCGTTTCCAACAATGGTTGGCGGTACTTGTGCACAAACACATCAAGGGGCTGTAGAGTGAAGTGAAAGCCCCTCGATGTGTTTGCGTTTGTCTTGCAAGTTGCGTCAAATACGCCAATGCACGAGGCCCGTGTCTCGAGCGGCCCTTGGAAGCAAATGGCGGCGAAGCATTGAAATGAGCGACCCTTGGAAGCGAATGGCGGCGGAGCACCCGCTTGTTGCACGTGTCTTGCGCGTTTCCACAACAATGGTTGGCGGTACTTGTAAAAAAAGCAACACCAAGGGGCTTTAGAGTGAAGAACGCAAAAACGCCCAGAAAGAGACTGGCGGCGAGCAGGATAAACGCGACACATAATGATTTTAAGGGAATATACGAACAATAATGCCGTTTCAGTTCGCATTTAGAAACAAACAAACTTTTTTGTTCGCTAGAAAAAGTATTATAAGGCAGACGAATGTTTGTTTTATTGTGTCGTCTGCTATTCGTTCGCGTATCTCTGCTGGGCGCGGACGACGCGTAGGGAGGACCTAAAAATGTTATACAAGTAGTCAAATACAAAATGTCCCTAAAAGGGAGAAGGGGTACCCCCCCCCCCCCCGCCCCTTGAGGAGCAGTGTTACAGTATTACAAAAAAAATGTATTTTTTTTATTGCAGAAATAAATTACGCATTGCCAAACGCTGATCCTCCACATAAATGTAGTGCGAGAGGTCCGAACCAGATGCCAAAGTTTGAGCACTAACCCTTATCTTATTAAAAAGTTGTGATTTCCTGATATTATAGTTGAGAAAATGACTCCAGACCGAGCTCTCAATCACATGGAGCTCCATGGCGCCAGTTACCGAACACGGGCGAAAATGGGCCCCATGTTCCCACTGAAACTTTCAGAAAATCACCTATAACGTTTGCATAACATAACGGTTAGTGCTGAAACACTAGCATCTGGTTCGTACCTCTAGCGCAGAATGAGCGTTCGGCGGTGCATAGTTTATTTTTGCAACTAAAAAAAAAAAATTGTTTTGTGTTTTTTTTTTGTGCGGGGACACGTTTAGTTTTTGGGAAAGGAGAACCGTGTTTTTTTGGCCCGGGTAAGTAAACTATGCATCGCAGAAAGCTCAAACGCCGTGTGAAGGTGATAGCGATTGGGAAAGAACGCAGAAGTTTGAGACATGACCTTACCTGGATCGAAAGATAATTGAGAAAGACGAAAATTTTCGCTGAGCCGACGTCCACCTAAGCCTAACATCGCCCAAACAAAAAGTAACACTGCGGGCTCCTGTAATACCTATTTCAGTAAAAAAAAAAAGAACTTGTCAGCAAGAAAGAAAGTAATATTCTCTTTCTTGTTGACAAGTGTTTTTCACTCCTATAAATCCCCCAGAAGCGTTCACAACTTCAGTTCTTGTTTTGAAGATATTAGGCTTAGGTAGATATCGATTCAAACAAAATTCGTGTTTCTCAATCTTTTCTTTTAGACAGCTAACGTTACGTTTTCAAGCTTCCGCGTCTATCAATCCTAACCGCTAGCGTCACATTCTCACTGAGTTTGAGCTTTCTGCGATGCATAGTTTATTTACCCGGGCTGAAAATCCCGGGCCCTCTTTTCTCGGAAACTTACTTATTTTGCTCTCTAGTGGGATTGTTCTAACCTTGGGAGCTACAGGCCTATACTTCTGTTTTATAAGTAGTGCATTCACTAGATTCTGACAAAGTTGCGCCAAGCTCAGTATGGCCGCCATTTTGGTTCATGGTTTGAGCGGTTTATCCTTGACTTCTCTATTCTGGTGAGCTGATTCGAAATCGAGGTGACAGTTTCTTTATAAAGAAATTTATTGTATCCTGAGATTTTGTTATTGACACACCAGCTAAACACGGACGCACCTTGCTGCTCCACTAAATAGAGCGCCGTTGCTTGGCAGCACTGAAAAATAATTTTTTTCCTTGAAGAACAATTAAATTATTAGAGATCTGTCTAGCTAAGCATGATTGGTAAATTGCTTGCATACGCAGTGCCAAATGTGCCTATATTGGCGAGGAACGCTTTCATTACGATGGCGCTCCCTAGCGATCTTGGCACGGCTGGTTCAGATCGACCCTTTCAAAACTTCGAACATTGGAAAAGACCGAAATGGCGATTGCTATGACACCAGGGACTGGTCAGCCAATCGCCTTGCGAGGGTTTGGTCGTCTTTATGTTAGTATAGACGCTTTGCAGCAGCTGTGCATGGGCGCCGCCATAACTGACCTTCAGTTTTCGTTTCCCCTTATTACGTTTACTTCACTTCATTATTACCATAGCAGGCCAGGTTATTGCCATCTTAGATTTTATTCTGTCTTTCTCCCCAGCATTGGCCTTTGTGGAGGCTCGTCCACACCAATTTCAGTGGCTCGGTATCTCGGTAAAACAAGAGGAGGTCAGCAATGGCGACTGTATTCTGGCGCGTGTGTAAAGCGTCTATACGTTTGTGTCCTGCAATCAGTCAGGGATGGCAATGGCGCTACTCTCCCAGGATCCAACTCCGAGATGTTTTTGTGGTACTCTTACCGCTCATTCACACTGGAAGCGGATCCGCGTTCGCAAATCGGTTGCGAACGCGGTTGTATAAAGATCCAGTACAATTGCACGCGCACTTGATGTCATCGAGTGCGCGTGCAATTGTACTGGATCTTTATACAACCGCGTTCGCAACCGCTTTGCGAACGCGGATCCGCTTTCAGTGTGAATGAGCGGTTAGGGTTTCCATCCGTGACATCATGACAAGGATTTGCCTCGCCGTGGTGTCACGAGTTCTGACCCTGGCTACAAACCATCAAATGAGGCAAGTAGAATAATGCGTTTAAAAGGCATAGTAGAAGCTAGGAGCCATCCCCTTTTGAAACCAGCACCGTCGAAGTTGATATTCTGACAATGCATTTATGCCCGTGATTTCGCCAATCGTGTAAAGCCGACCGCAGCGACGTTTTTCGTCGCGGACGTAGCTAATACACCATTCCAATATTGACCAAATCATAGCTTTGCCTGCAATATTCACACCTCAGCACGCGCAGGTTTGTAGCTTCTGAAAACGTACATAGCGCGCGTCATACCCACTAAACTCGCGAACTACTTTCTGTGGCATTTCAAAAGCTAAGAGTGCGCGTGCACAGCTTGGATGGGCACTGAAGATGCGCAAGCGCACGCGTGCCCATAGCTTTGACTGCGTAACTACAAAAAGCTGTCCACAAGTATAACACGCAAAATGGCGTCGGGTAGAAGCCGTTTAATGAAATGGTAAGTAAGCAGAGATAGAGAGAGAGAGAAGAAAAATATTATTATTATTATTATTATTACCGAGACATATGCGAGTGAAGTGAAAATAGTAAACAAAATATAAAATAAAGAAGTGAAAACATATAGAACTTTTTTTTTAAAGTTTTGTCTTATTAACAATACAAATCAAAGATACGATGCACCTCAGTAATAAGACAAACTATAAAAAGAAACATTTTACGGAAGCTACATGGCGGTGACATGCCTCCATAAAACAAATAAAAACCTTGACGTTTAATAAAAATACACTGGTCATCGACCATCGGTAGAGAGAGCTTTGTGCCGGATAGGGCCGCCTCCCAGGAGGAAAAGGTAGGAGAAGGAAGGGGGTGATACCCTCACTGGGGGTGGGGGAGAATTCCCAGATGGAGTGGTACACTGTTGGTGCAACCTGTACCAGGAGCAGTACAACGTGGCCGCGGTAGGTAAACCTAGAGCCACTCTAGGTAAAGCCTGGGAAATATTGCGCCATTCATTCTTGTGGAAGTGCTTGAGACACGTGCCGCGCGCCACTTCTGGGAAGAACCTGGCGTCTGAAATCTAGCTCAGTGCTGCGCTGTGTCGCCATGATCTTCCCGAGGCCTGCACGTGGCCCGTGCCTCTTGCATCGACGCACCTTGCGCTACTTTTACAACATGAAGGGGCTTTAGCGGTAGGCAGCGGTAACGATCTTCTAAAGGCTCATAAACAGTTGTGTTTGAGGGCGTTTGTGTGTGTTTGACTGCGTTGCAGATGCGAAAAACCAGGACATCCCTGCTTCGTATGTCGCGTGCCAAGATACTCTTCCACGCTTCATACGAAGCATAGATGTGCAGGTAACTCGTTTCGTTTCTTGGCGCAGCGCAGTCAAACGCACTAAAACGCAACTGTGTTCATGGGCATTCAAACACCCTATTATGCATGGCATTAATTCTTACTGTTCGTCAGAATCTAGTTTCGGCAGCACTTGCAAACATCGATGTTTCCCCGATGTCATCAAGGAACGCGACCGCCTTCACTGATGTAACGCATAAAACCAAAATATTCGTTTGTAGGGAGGTATGTTTTTATTTGTGCTCGTAAGAGCAGGTCCCACAGAGAGGCATGTAGCCCGTATAATCAATGCCGGAGAGGCCCGTATAGGGAGTACTCACTGGCGGCCATAGCTGTGTGCGCGAATTCTGAGCGCGTGCTGATGGCGAGCTTCCACAGTTCTTTTGCAACGTGCATTCCGCACCATCAAGAGTGCCGGTCTTAGCAGCCTATTGATGTGAGCTCATTCTGAGCATGCGCTCTAAACAGCACCCACAAATATGGCGTCCAGTGAATACTTCCTATAGGTGGTGATAATGACAATACAGTGCGATATAATGTGGGGCACTGATAATGTACTGTGAGGCATCACGAAGGAGGGGTCTAAGTTGATCGCAGGTGTGTGGCAGCTTCGCGACAAAGTTGCGGAACCTCGGGTCGGTCACTAATGGGCACGTTAGTTATTCTTTTTTGCAACGTTCAAAAAGTGCCAACCAACGGAGCCATCAATTGTGATTTTGTTGTGTGTATGTTTATACAGCGGGAAGTTAGTCAGCCCCGAGGGCGTCTAGTGTCTTCGTTAGAGATGAAAGCCACTGCTTGTCTGACGTCTTTAACATGTCTGACGTTAAATTTAACGTGCATCACGTAATGGTGATACATGACAGCACACCGGTACGATGCTCATCCAGATTGAAATGGACAGAGGCGGGAGATAGAATCTACGATCAGTGAGCCTTACAGCGCGAGCTTTCGCTACACGTGCTACCGATCCCCGAGCCCCCGAGCAACCAGACATCGCGGTCGAATTCGAGCTCAAGAGAAAAACAAAAACAACAATAAAATCTCCGGTTTGAGGCATTTAGTACTTGTGTCGCCATCTCGTTTAACACATTGGAAATAAAATTAACAGGGTAATTTTATTTACACAAATACGCAAATACAACATTATTTTGTTTTCTCGTCGTGGTTTTAAAATTAAGACTAGAGGCACCCCTAGTGCATACGGCCAAGCGTTTTGTCCGGTTTGTCCTCTAAATAATTGTATTTTCAAAAATGCTTCAAAACGCGCTCAAAACAGTCAAAACGGTCATATTTCAGGATTTTATTAAAAATCTCCAGCGCTCTCAAAGAAAAATTCAAGGGCCGTACAACCTTCATTAGGTCTTCATAAGTAACCTCCAAAAGAATGAATACTCTAGTGCATTCCTGAAACTCAGGTTTGTGTAGCGAAATTTGCCCATTGAGTGACGAGCGGTTGAATCCCCCTTAAGGCCTGGCCAGTGGGTTTTCGGCGGTGTGGAGCGTGGCAGCGGGTGCTGCTTTCTTGTTCCCGTGGAGACCCGTGACGCTAAAAACCCTGCTAGGGCTAATAGCCAAGTGGGTCCGCCCTGGAACAAGAATAATCACTGATTGTTGGGCTGGCTATCGCAAGCTTGCAGATGACGCTCGCTTCACGCACCTCACCGTTAACCACAAGCTGCACTTTGTCGACCCGAACACTGGTGCGCACACCAATACGGTGGAGGGCACCTGGGCCCACGTCAAAAACTGTCTTCCATCTGGACGGCGCGAGAGCCACCATTTCACTGGTCACCTTGCAAAGTTCATGTTTTGGAGGAGAGAGAAGGCGCGCGGAAACACTGATAGATTCCAGTCGTTCGTCGCCGCGGCCGCCAAAATCTACAGCCCCGACGCAGACAGGGACCTTCCCTATAGTGCGGAGGATGAGGATTCTGACGGCCCCGGTGACTTCGAGTGATCCGCTGCGCTGAGCCCGTCGCCCGCCTGCGTGCATAAAGACGACTTATGCGCCAACCGCTCGTCAAGTGCTCGTTACGTCAGTTATAGGTTCTGGTAGCGGTCTAAACGGCCCTTTTCAGGGCCCCCATATTTTGCAAACGGAGCTGTGTTCTGTACGCGGCACCCCGTGTCTCTGTAAAAAGTTCACAGGAAAGATCCAGCAAAGGTATGTGGTCCCCAACTTGGATATCGCGTGTTATGATTCAAATAAAAATTGTTCTTGCTTATTTCGCGCCTTTGATCCCAATAAATGCCGCCGTTGTAGTCGTCTCGCGGTGCTGTTGCTCGCCTATTCGCCGTCGGCGTGCCTCAGCGTCGTCGTCTTTGCTAGCGGCGCATCGGCGAAAGCAGCCTTTGATCCCAATAAATGCCGCCGTTGTAGTCGTCTCGCGGTGCTGTTGCTCGCCTATTCGCCGTCGGCGTGTCTCAGCTTCGTCGTCTTTGCTTGCGGCGCGGCGGCGGAGGCGGTTGATCTGACATACCGCGTTCGGCTTTGGCTAGCAGACGGCGTTCGTAAAATGGCGTCAGCTGTTGCTGGCTTCACGCGGCGGTAGCGTGCGTGCTTCCATTCATTCGGCGTTCGTTGCCATGGTGACGGCGAGGAACGCAGACGAACTACATGTTGCGGAAGAACGCTGCGGCGCAGCGATACCAGGTGCGTTCTAAGGCCCTTCCCGCATGCTTTTCAATGGGCGGAAGGCGAACAAAAAGAGTTCGAAATAAGGACTTAACGCAGAATGCTGCATTTCTCCAGCGCCTCATAATTTGACGAGCCTTGCACGAAAAGCATGTTTTTAGACCGGAGTTTGGACATAGTTTTTTTTACCACAACATGGGTCTAAAGTATCAATGTGCCTCTTCACCTTGAGACAGACAGACATGTACGCACCCTACCTCGCACGAAAGCCCCTTCATGTTTCAAAAGTCCCGCAACGCGGCGTCGATGGATCGATGGCACGTGCAACGTGCAGCTCCTTGGGAAGATCATGGAGGCGCAGCGCAGCACTGTGCTATAAGTTGCCTACATGTCTGTCCGTCCAGGGTGAAGACATCCATTGTTGCACTGAATGTTCAGCGCGTGACGCTCTCGCGCACTCGGTGCGTGACTTGGGCGCTAGAATGGCGTCTCTGCATTACCCAAAGCTACGCGCTCGAGCTGATTGACACCGGATTGAGCGCACTTCAAAATGCATAAAAAAACGATTGGGCGTAAATATGGCTGAGATGTCACCACTCAAGCAAAAGCGCGCGTGTGTATGAAGGCACTCTACTGTGCTAGATTTCAGACGCCATAAGTTCTTCCCAGAAGGAAAGCGCGGCACGTGTCTCGAGCATTTGCACAACAATGAATGGCGCCACTTTCCCCAGGATAGAGAGGGCTTTAACTCACTTGGGCAGTGCACGTGCTACCTACACACGCGCTTATGTTTTATTTTCATAGTGCCAAGAAGCTCGTCATTGGAGGTGTTTGCACCAGCAGAGGAAGTTGAAGTATCCTCAGACTGGGCTGTGAAAAACTTCCCAGACGGCGATACCCCAATGTCTCGCCACGAATGGGCCAACGCGCTGTTTCCAAACAAATAGGAGCAGGAAGCTTTTATCGATTGGAAAGGTATTTGTGGTCTAGGTGGGCCCTTCGTTCGGGGCTCCTAGTGCCCTCTGCCGCAACCTTCGTCCTGTGTACCAGCATTTGCTGGTCGTCGGGGGAGGGACTGAGCAGCGCAGCTTCCCAGGTCTCCGAACAAGCCCACCCCCACATGGTGTGGGCACGGCGCGTGCGGAGAAACCAGATTCGCACGCAGCGTCTACGCATGCACATTGCCAATAGCAAGCGCCACCGCAGCGACATGACTTCCACGGCCGAACTAAGCATTTAGTTTTTATTATTTATTTATTTACAGTATGCCGCGAGCCGCCATTGGCGACGAGATGTTTCTGTGGCGCCCTCTCGTGGTTCCCTGACGTCACGACCCAGATTATTAGTAGCGCGCTATAAGTGCAAGCTCAGCAATCACGCTTGCATATCAACACTGTCAGGGCTGACTGTCTGGCACTGCTCTTACTCCCACTGATGAGAGGTGAAGTGATCCTACTGAAGACGTCATAGTGAAGGTTTGGGCAGTCGTGGAGGCCGATCACAACCGCGTTATTTGTCGCGTATGTCGCCAATGGTGGCCCAAGAAGGAGGGAATGAGTCACTCGGCTTTATGTATAGCAATTTTTAATGCGGAAACCTTAACTATCCTATGGAGCGAAGCCAGCAACGTCTGTAACCGCAAAAAGCAAGAAAACGAAAAAAAAGCGAAACAGTTTTCTTTTATTGGCTGCGCAAAACGCCTCCTAGATAGGTAGTGGCGGCCGCATCACGAGAGCGCGCGTTCTGCAACCCTCGGCACGGCCTCGGCGGTAGCGAAACGTGGCCCTCCACGCCAGTACACTGCAGACGAACTAAGGAGCGGAAGAACGACACTCTATGCATTCGCATTCACTACTCATAAGAAGCGCTTAGGTGCCCTTTTTTCTGTGCGCAACCTGTGTTTTGAGCTTCGTCATTCGTTGGGATATTTCGATCATGCCCGTGATTGGCTGTCACTGTGTTTTGCGGGAAAGCTGAGCTCTCATATACTTTCTTCTTTTAGTGCAGCATGCGGGGTAAGTCAATACCATCTAAAAGACAAGGCCTGCACTCTTTTCTCCTGAAACGTCCTCAGATCCACGCAGCGCCACCTGACTCGCGTCAGCCTAGCCGCCAGTTCATCTCGCAGCGTCGAACAGCGAGTGCGACGCCAGAATGCGGCGACATCGAGACGTACGCGTCTGGCGCTTTCCGGCGACTTCTCGTGGAGCTCCGGCGTGTTTGCCGCTTGGAACGGGCCGGAGGTCCACAAACGATGACGTCATGCGGAGGCCTTGTCTTCTAGGCGGTTTTGGGCCAGTGCGGTAGAGGCCGCCGTAACAACGATCGATCGTTGCCACTGCGCAGAGGACCCATAATCCAAGAGATAACTGCCAGGTAAGCTCCGATATTTTCTTCTCCAACCATCTCGCGGATATTTTCGTGTTTTTCGAAAACCGTCGAATCTTGAGCAAATCCCGACGCGTACACCTGATCCCTGGGTACACCCAGTATCTGCGGAGGGAAGATCCAATTTGAATCGAACGGTCGATGATTAGCTGTCCGGGTCGAAACAGAGTAACAGGAGGATGGTGAGTCGAGACAAAGGCAGCTGGCTTTCTGTTTACCCACGAATCATTCCAACCAGAGCTCGTTTGTTCTGACGTCCCCATTGATCTCCTCCTCTGCCTCAGGTTTCTGCCCATAGAGAGGACCTTTCAGCGTCTCCTTCCGCCTCACCTCCGCCTACTTCTCCCGTTTCCCCATTGTGGGACGCCCCCGCGAAACGGATCTCATTTCACCAGAAAGGAAAAAGCTCCCCAGATACCTGGCAGTCGCGGCCGAGCAATCACCGAGGCCCGAACGAGACCCGCATCTGCTTATTTACTTGCATTCCTTTGGAAGACGTATAATAGAAACCTACACGCTTATAAAATATTTTTAAACGCTTTTTTATTTTTGGTAGTGAGTCGGGGTCGCAATACGTCGATAAAGAACGAAGCATCGCGTTCCTTAAGCTTATGGCGCCTACCATCTGCCTTCGATCGGTGCGTCGATAGCGTCCTATATTGCCCTTCCATTCGAATGTTCTATATTGCCCTTGCATTGGAAAGTACGCCGGAACTGATCACGCCTCACAGAAGCGCCAGCGACACAGATGAGCGGATGCGGCGTAGTCGTCACTGGCTTTGTTCGAACCCCCTTGTCACCGGCAAGTTGAGAAATGGGGAGTGTGGCCAGTCTCGAGCACCTTGATTACCACTCCGCAGTCTATCAAAGTCTGCCATCCGGGTGATAAGAAGTCCCAACAATGGATCACGACGCAAGAAGCGCGAGCGTAATATGCCACTCTCCGCGTTTAGTAAACTGCCGAAGGAGATCTATACTTCGTTTCAGCTTGGGTCCAGACGCAGCCGATGCTACGAGCGCGAGCGTGTGGCCCCGAACAGTGCTTGCATTTCACGAGCGCGCGTGCTTGGCAGGGACGCTGAAAGCCCGGAGCTCGCGCTTGTAGCATCGCCTGCGTCTGGACCCAAGCTGAAACGATGTATAGTCCCTTGCAGTTCAAAAACCGCAGGGCGTAGCCTATTCTGTTCTTCCGTGGTATTGGATCTTTGGCGCTTTCAGCGACAGATGCCGCAGTCCCCATTGGGTACCCCGCAATAATTAGGTGCGCAAGACTCGGCCTGCATTTCTTAAGCCATCGTTGAGTGTGTCTGCTGGTGGTTCCGTCCAATGGCGAGCTGAAGAGCGAGTAAACACCGGCGTCTGTGCTGCGTCTGTCGTATTCAATTCCGCCTATCAATGCGAAAGCATTAGCTGTCCCACACTCTTAGTCCGGTAACGGCTATTTCGGCGTGAAAAAGTGCCTCTTTTTTAACGGCTACTCGCGGCGTTACATGTCACGCCGATATTGGCGTTACAAAAGTCACGGCAATATTGACGTGACTTCTGTGGCGCCGTTTAGGCGTTACAATTTTAGTTCGGTAACGGCTATTTTGGCGTGAAAAGGTGCCACTTTTTTAACGGCTACTCGCGGCGTTACATGTCACGCAGATATCTGCATTACAAAAGTCACGCCAATATTGACGTGACTTTTGTGACGCCGTTTAGGCGTTAAAGGCGGCTGACACTTTTAGGCTTAAATTGACGTAAAAAATGTGACCCTTCGCAACGGCTAATAGCCAATTGGTCGCAATGAAAATTGGTGTTACAATCAAAAATACCGTTGTGCGTATATACCTCTTCTAAAAAGCAAGACGGCGGCATTCGATGTCTAATCTGTTCAAAAATGCTAATGTCGGTAAACGCTTTCGAACCCGAAATGCGAACTGCAAAGGGACAAATGACTAAGTATTATCCCCGCGTGCTTTGCGCTTCTTGAGCAAAAAGACATCACAGTCTCTTGCAATCGCTTGTTTTGTTTTTTTTATGGCGGTCGGAGCACAAATAAGAGACTATATGCAAAAATCGTATGTCAACTCGAAATAAACTAACAAGAGTCGAAAACGAGAATAACTGAGTTTCAACAGTTTATTGCGGACGTTTAAAAAAAAAAAGTTTCAATCCCATGATTAGTGGTGACAGTGGGGTACATCACGGCAATTTCGTTCTTTATATTTATGAGATGCTTAAGCCTTTTGTCTTTAAGGGTGAACAGAATGCAAACAGGAAACGGCGTTCTATTTCTGAAGAAGGTGGAGTTTCTGAAGGATGTTGCGGAGCCTCAAATTAATCCAGCGAGGTTCAAAGTTTTCGGCGGGTTTAAGCACAATTTGTAAATTTTAAAAACAGCCAAACGCTCACCTAAAAACTCAAGACGCCCATGGCTTGCAGGCGCGTGACCACAGTATAAGCACCAGCCGAACGGAGATGCAACGTTCCCACTTCCACTGGGGCCACCTGTCTCTCTCATAAACTCCTGACAGTCGCAACCTTCATGGCGACAATGGCCGCGCACTACGCCACGAATGTCTGCGGACGTGAACATCGCAGCGCAACTCTTCCTTCCGGTCCGTAAGTTCGGAGACAAAGACAATGGCGAGGCACCGAATCCGAGTCCGACACTCCGTTGCGCGCCTTCTCGTGGCGAAAAAAGAAGCCGTGGGTTAGTCCAAAAATCGCCGAGTCGCCGACTCTCCCGCCCCCTCCTTCCCCCTGAAAAAGTATAATGGAGAGGTCCCTCTTAACATGTTCCGTCATGTTAGCCGTCGTTAAACCGAGTGCTCTCGCGCCAGACCTTCAAGGTCAACCGTGCTCGGGCCCCGGGACCGGCGCTTTGTCGGTTTGTTTTGCTCGTAGCACTGCCAACGCACGCTGCCTCCGGCGAGACCCGAACTTTGAAATTGTACGTTTATTATTTTTGTGCTCTGAATTTAGCCGTTACTCGTTCTATCGGCGTTACATTATCAGCGTGACAAACAGCTTGTAACGCCAATGATGTGAGGAGCTCTTAATGTCACGGCTATAAATGATGTTGTAACGCCTAAGTGGTCTAGGATGACGTGGAAACGCTGGACTGTCATGGCTACTTTCAGGGTCACTCTCTTGTCATGCCGAAATCCACCGTATGTCACGCCTAAATAGGCTGTAGCCGTTTCATTAGCCGTTACCGGACTAAGAGTGCATGGAGCAAAGCCGGCGTTGTAGCAGCGAAACAGCGTCTGTAGCAGGGAAACGGCAGTTAAATTCCAATTGGCCAAAAACACAGAAATACAAATGCTTTGTAACTGAGGGTGGTGGGACGCTCAAGGTCAAAACGAACGTGCCTTAGAAATAAAACACAAAGAAAAGCGCAGCAACGCAGATGCGTCGTCACGGAAGCCGCGGAGCCGGCGCGGGCGCGGCGCCTGTGCAGTGTGGTGATGCGAAAGCTCAAAAAGAAACCAAAAATTAAAAAAAAGCTTTCTTTTACATTTTATTTAAAAAAGAAACAGAAACCCAAGTTTCTTACATATTAACAAACGTATTAAGCACATTTCTGCAACGAACGTTAAAATTGATATCACTGACCCCATCGGAGAAGAAAATAGTCATCACGCACTTCTGAGTTAAGTTTTGTCGGCAGAGCAGCCGGAAACTTAATCACGCTATACGAAACATCATACATTTTTCAGCCCCTAAGAGAACAAAACAGCGTAACGACGGGGCAAGTGAGGAAACGCAAGCACCTCGGGTTGTCTGCCGCCTCGCCCCGTCGTTGCACCGTTCACATCGTCTAAAAACGATGCACCAATTATCCCGAATGGCCGTTGCTTTACTGTTCAGTATAATAATAATGATAATAAATAATAATAATAATATTAATAATAATAATAATAATATTTATTTTTATGTGCCCAAAAACAACCCGGAGGTCTTCACTTTGGCGAACAAGTCGATGCTAAAATCAATCAGAACCAAAGTAACACAATAAAAGCAAAGTAAAGCACAAGTCAAAGGTGTGTTGGAAGCACTTCTAATTGTTTTGCGGTAAACAGATCTATCACTGAATATATCAATATTTGTATCATTAAGGCGATTATATAACGATTGTATACGTGACAGGGGTGAGGATCAACACATGGTATTGACGTAAAAAGCAGTATGTGGTTCCTAGTTAACCGAGAAGGGACATGAATGTTAATTCTGGATAAAAGCATATCGCTATCTATCATCCCATTTACTACCTCATGCAGAAAAATTAAGTCACGCTCGGCCCTTCTTTCGGACAATGGGCTCAGAGAAATCTTATCAACGAGAAAGTAATAATCATAATAAAAGCGACGTTGAAAATAGCGGTCATAAACAATACGTACATCTTTATGGCTATAAAGATTTAGGAGTTTGATGAACGCTTTACACGTAAGAGAAATTACAGTGCTGCCCGAGGTTTGTTGGTGTAGTGTGTACGCATGTGATGAAGCCGTGTTTCTAAGTCGCCTATGGCGTGTTTCTCGGTCAATAAATCAATATATGAGACTCCTAACTCGAAGCCGAGTCTCCACTACGTAGCGCACCAGCATGAACGTAGCTTTGAGTAACATAACAGCAGATTGACGAAGTATAGTCTCATGTCAACCATTGAAGAAAGGAATTGCTGTATGTAGTATCATAAAAGTAGTGCCATATTTAAATGCCACGTTAAGTAATCATATTCAAAGGTCAGTGAAGGGTGCAACTAGTTCTACATTAAGGAGTCCAGGACCCATCTTAAAACCAACATTGGACGAGGTTGATATGCACGCACTGACTAGATATCTTCTGTAAAGTAAGACGGATGTTCCAAAGCAGTGTGTTCGTTTGGGCTGCTCTGACTCTATGCGTGAGTTATCTCCGTCACTGCATTTCAGATCAGGGCTCCTTAGCTCGAGAGTGGAGCGAACAAACACCAACTTCTGCACTCTGTGTCCTTTGAGTCGGTTCCTACTTTTGGTGTGAACACCGCTGAACTTCAACCAGTTTCGTTCGCACGCAGCGGGGGACAGTGGAACTTGAAGAAGGCGACAAGCAATTGCTGTCAGAGGTTTAGAGGCACACAGCCTTTGCCACCACGTAGACGGTGGAATATGCTTCGCCGAGTCCTTCAATGCCTTCCTTGACCAAGCACCGGGCAGGACACGGTATTCGGCGAGATTTGACAACACTTTTCCCACATCGAAACAAATCCTCTCTACCGTCTCTGTGATGCAGTTCATTGCGTGGCATACCTCTTCTTCACTTAAGCACCTTTTTATTTTTGATAGGGTGCCTTCGTGTTCTCTGGACCCTCTCGGCTGCAGGACGTGAAACCAATGTGGCCTGACCATTTTCGGAGCGAGGGGAGATAAGAAAAAAAGACAAAAAGGGTGGATTTAAAAGAGGGCAGAAAGAGAGCACAAAGAAAAGGGGGGAAAAAAAGAGGGAAAAAAAGTAAACGAAGGAAATGTCACGTTCAAATTTAAATCTCTTACCACACCATCATAAGAACTTTCAGCATACACCAAGACATCTTTAAAACACGTTTATAACGATTCATTGATCATCAAAATTTGATATGCATAATAACGGAAACTGGTTAATGAAAGTCATTCGCCCACCAAGTATTAGTTTAAAATTAATACTTTAAATATGCAGAACTAAAATTATACATGAGTCAATTTATATTTTATCGCATATTACATGTAAAAAAAATTAAGGATGAATGATGTTTTGCCGAATAAAATGAAAACACAAAAAATGAAGTAAGAAAAGAAAAAAAAAGGAGAAACTAAAAAATGAAAGCCGTTTACAACTCCCTGTAACGCCGAACTAGAGCGCAGCTCTTGAGGAGGAGGAGGGAAGGGTACTGAGGGAGGGTAAACCCCCCTCCCATCCTCCTCCTCCCTCCTCCCCTTCCTCCTTTTTTCTCCCCTCCTCCTTCCTCCTCCCATTCCTTTTCCCCCTCGTCCTCCCCTCCTCCTTTATCCTCCCCTCCTCCACCTCCCTCCCCCTCTTCCTCCTCCATCTCCTGCGCTCCTCCCCTTCCTTCCCTCTCCCCTTCCTCCTCCTCTCTCCCCTCCTCCTTCCTCCTCAGCTTCCTCCTCCTCCCTCCCACTCCTCCTCATCCCCTCCTCCTTCCTCCTCCCCCTCTCCTCCTCTCCCTCCTCCTCCTCCTCCTCCTTTCCGCGCGGTGCATTATGGGATATTTCCCATAATGCACCGCGCGGTTACGCCGACGCCGACGGCGACGCCGGTCAAGCTGAAAACGGGCGCCTAAGAGCTGTCCTCTAAAAAAAAAGTTACCTGATTTCTTTAGATTCATTTGTGCATATGTGTAGACGGTATATCCGTAAAGAGAACAATAAGAAACAAGTCCTTGATAGATACATATCATTCCCTTCATACTAGGTGAGCCGCGGAGCTTGGGCTGCTGGCGCATTGCCCTGCCTCGCCCCTGGTTTACCCAATAGAGCATGCGGGCGGGGGGTGTGCCTGGGCTGGGCGCTCGCGGCAGCGGCGTCGGTGGCGCGGGCTGCATAGGGGAAAATAGATAACACTAAATTATGATCCTTCCTCGGCCCGTCTATTGAAGGGAAAAAAAGAGAAAAAAAAGGGTGAAAAAGGGGGAAGAGAGAAAGAGAAAAGGAAAAAAAAAAACATTTGGATGAGTAATTTAGATGAAACCTAAAGTACTAAAATAAAGGAACATTCATTCTTTAAGGAATCCAACATTATATATTTGTCTTCTTTTGTATTACTATTAAAAAGAAGAAAAAAAAACAAGCAAGGAAGCCAGTAAAGGAACCTGTCGTCGTCTGAACCAAGAAGCAAGATCAAGAGGCACAAACTAAACGGACGGTATTATAAGCAATATAATTATTACCCTAATCTTATACCCGATCAAAGCTCGCTGACAAAAATAAGCCCGTTCCCGAACTAGTAGTTTCGCTGCCTCCTTGTTTTTCTTTGTAAAATGGATTTTTTATCAAAACTTAGTTTTTGGTCATACTAGGCCTTATTTATTTATTTTTAATTCGTTAAGCCTTTTATACTGTTTGGTGGTGCAGGTAAGGAGACACATTTTTTTTTATTCCTTTTTGCTCTCACTGAGAAATTCACCAAATTCATTTAAGCACCACCCTTTGAACTTCGAGTCGAGCAAATTTGCGGCCGCATGTGCTGGACGGAAAATTAAGTTGAGTCGCTCAAGCAGGATTTCTGCTACTCTTTACTTTTCGCCCGTTGTCAAGGAAGAGTTTGGAAGGGCCTCTTCGACTTGTCTTGGTACTTTGAACAGGATCTCATAGAGGTCTGAGAGAACAGCAGTGTCGGACTCATCCTTGGAAATAGCATCGGCTACTGGCTGCAACACATGGATGGTGCTTGGCACATCTCGCCAAAAGTAGCGCTTCACCTCATATCGTTGTTCTTATTTTCCTGCTCACTTGAAGCTCCGCAGCGATCACAGTTTTTTGTAAACATTTTTTGTTCTTCAGTATAACTTCCAGTGACATCAAAATGCCTGCCCAGTGAGTTTCAGCTAGTAGTTTTAATGTGGTCTGGCTTCCAGCATAGCACTCTTCTTGCCTTTCAGCAAAGTGAGCCGCAACCACGTGAGAGTTTCTGACATACTTGATTACCGCCTTGGACCACTTGCCAACTTCTTGTTATGTCACCAGTTTGAGCATGTCCGACAGCAACAAGTTTAGTCTATGAGCACAGCATCCAAGAGTAGTGATGCTAGGATAGCGCAGACTGACGATTGTCCACGCGGCCTTCATGTTGCTTGCATTGTCGGTAACAAGAGCGAAAACCTTGGCGGTTGCCATTTTCTCCACAACCTTCAATACCTCTCCCGCGATGTAGTCTCTTGTGTGCCTGTAATCTTCCGTCTCCACGGCGCTGTAGAAAATAGGCTTTGGTTTAGCCACCACAGAGTTCAATATGCTCTCGCCCCGTATATTGGTCCAGCTCTCTGTTAGTACAGTGACGCAAAGAGCGGCGTTGACTTCCTCTGCCACCTGCGTCATCACTCTAGAGACTCGGCCTCCAAGGGTCGTCCACCTAAAGAATTCCTGGAAGGCTGCATGGATGCGGTCCTGAGGAGTTTGAGCGCTTCTCGTCAGTATCTGTTTTCTGTAACTAATAGAGGCGCTCCACTGGCATATATCACTCGAGCCAGCGCCTCATCAAGCTTGCTTTGACACTCTTGCGTCATTCTGCCAACGAACGCTTCTACAGAAGTTCGCGGCTTGACATACCTGTCGTCCTCACTCTGAGAGCTTGGGCTCTCATTTTCCACAGGTCCACACTCTGATCGTAGAACTTTCACAGATGAGCTCCTGGACAGACATGCCCCAGACTTTGATCTTGTCGGGTCGTGTGATGCTGCAGGCCTGGGCCGGCTTGCTAGAAGCAGAGTCTCAGCTGAGACTGGCTGAAAGAAAGCACTGCCAAAGCCAACACACGAGCTGAGCGTGACTCCAAGCTGCGTCTCAAGACGCTCGCGCGCCCCAGCCTTCGCAGGGCTTTCTTTCACCCAGTCTCAGGCGAGACGCTGTTCTAGCAAGCCGGCCCAGATGGCCGGGGGCACTTCGGACACCTTGCGATGTGCTGCTCTAAGCGGGTTGCGTTGGGAAATTCGTATTCGGTACTGCGAAATCTGCACACCGCTGGCCCATTACCACTGTTTAACACGCCAACGTTCTTCCAAACGTTGGAGCGCGGCCTCACCATGTCGCACTGCGCACAGCCGGCACAGCGCACAGTTTTAACGGACCCCAGGCGAAAGTCCATACCCCAGAACGATGCGCGCGAGGTTTCGGAAACGGCGCATGGGAAGCTAAAGCGATATAGCTGCCCTGGTTGGCCTCTCCACTGCGCACAACACACAGTTTGGACAGATCCACGGTCCACGGCAAGTGTCCACAGCCGAGTACGATGCTCACGACTTTCACTAAGGGGCTGGGAAAGTTAGTGATATGGCTCCTCAGGCTGCCCGTCGAGAGCTGGAACGGCACAAACGGAGGGAACGAAGAACTGCGTAGGTTTTGTCGGTTGTTGCCAGATAAGTAGTCAAAGCTCAGCTAAATTGAGAAAAGTTGTCGTAAATGTTAAAAAGTTTATATAATATAATGGTTCACCGTAAAATTGGCGGAAATATTTTGCGGTTGTTCACCTTTGTCGATATATTTCGAATCATTACTGAATTATAGCTATTGTAGAAAATGTTTCGAATGTTTCCAAAGTTCCGGACAAGAACTTGTTTTTTTCGTCGTTTTTTGCCGGCCTTGAAACTTTCCGGAGTTTTTACATCTGTAGCGCAGTGGGGGAGCGTGACGTCACCGCCGGAGGCGCCGCGTGAAAAAGGAAGACGTGGCGCCCTGCTGGTACGAATGCACTGCGGGTAGGAATGCAAAAGAATTCCTACACGTTAGCTGTTGTGGGTGTCTTCAGCGTATTTAATTCCCTTCTCGAGACAGAGGCGATTTGCAACATCACGCAGTTGTGACGTTGCCAAGAGGACACGAGAGGCGCAGATACAATGGACCTTTTGGCGAATATGTGCTGCCACCTATGGGGCGATGGGCGAACCTGAGGCGCACTGGGTTGGAGAGTATTTGTAGAGAAAACAACGTGCACGTTAGGCTTCTTGTGTGCTACCGGTTCGTTTTCTTTTTGGTTCTTCGAGGGGTCGGACTTGTCAACTCTCCTGACTGCACGAATCCAGGCTGCCCGCTTAACGGGATGAAGCTTACCACACGGAAAGCGAAAAAAGCTAGTTCCACAACCCGGGCGATAATAGTTCCGACAGCCGAAGGCTACACAGTTCACCGGCATGATTGCGGTGCACGTCGTAATCTAGAACGGGCGTCGTCAGTACGATGACTCGTGTTCACCTTGTTCGCAACATCAAAACTTGAGTCTCGACTCTCGATGGTCTTATTTTCTTCTTCTTCTTCCAAGGCGCCCAAAGGCGAGAAATGCAAGATGGCGGATTGTTTGGAACTAGATACTCTCGAACCCAGGCGCATAAAATACTCCGGGCATACGCACCGCGAATTTCTACAAAAGGTCCATTGATCTGGAAACACACCCGTGTATCATCGGGTTCGAATGAAATTGCGCACATGCTGCTCCTCCTGGAGGCCTTGGAACACGCCCAGCCCGCTTTCGGACAGTGGCGCCTACTGATTTGTCTCCTATACTTCCCAACGAATGGCCAAACTCTCTCCATATACGGCTCTGAAGTTTACTATAGACGATAGCAAGCAAGTCGAGTGGCCCCCGCCATACCTCTGCTCGTGCGGACAAGCCCGTGCAATTGCAAGCTTGCCAAAGCTATGTTCACGCACAAGCTGCACGTGCTTGCACGCATAGGGCACCAGTAGGGGCGCGATACTTGCAATAGACCATTTGGAACAGAAGGAGATCGAGGCACCCTAGTTTACGCAAGTTCGCCCATTAACCTTTCAGTTTGAAGCTGGATTTTCGCCGCTTCTACTTTTGTCATTCGTGACAATATTAGCAATACATAAGAGTCACCGGAATGCTGGCGAGCCTTGAGCACACTCTAAATTGCTTTCGATTGTTATTTTGCTCAGAATCGCCGCTTGTTTTTACATACCAGCTATGGAACAGGGAGTTTGGGCCTGAAATATAGCGCAGTTAAACAGCACTCACTGATAAAGAAAAATGAGGTAACTTTGTAGCGCGAGCTCGCTTGCGGCTGTAGAGGTAGCGGGCCTTTGAAAATGATCTACAAAAACTCCCTAATGTTAATAAAGACACATACTATTCGGTACGACTCAAATTAACCAAAGTGTTTCATGTTATGTTCCGGCAGAAAAGACAAAATGCTCGCTCGTTTTCCCATAAGAATGCACAGGAGCACCGCAGAATTAGATGATGTTGCTGTCTGCTTCATTTTGCCTCCCGGAAGTCGCATAGACACTAGCGCCACTTGAACCTCTAGCGTACATTATAATGCGTTACGTTGGCTCGAACACCGCGCCAGAGATATTTCTGCTTCAACGCAGTTAATAAAACTGTTAAGGCTGGTTCCCACATCTGCGTTGGTTGCGTTTGCATACAAGCGAAACGACCCTAACGACAAAGTCACCGGGACAAGTGTTCGCCGTACACAACATGGCAAGCGATGCAAGGGGTAGCGTCGAGAAGCAATTCATGAGTCGCGGTTGCTGCGGTGTTTTGGTCGTGACGGTCATTTCGGTTGCATGCGAACGCGACCGTTGTCAAGTTTGTGCAGCCAGGCTTTCTGCGAGTCGTCTGCTGCTCGCGCAGGGGTTGCGGCGGAGTCAGACCGACGCCGAGTTCTGATTGGCTTCGATTGGAAGGTTAGTGGGTGCACCTCGGTACAAGATTCCTTGAGGTCTACCCACGATTTTTTTTTCAATCAACCAATAAGGGCTCGGCGTCCTGAAACTCATCGCATACCTGTGCAATAAGCGGACGAACTTGCGTTCCGCACTGCCCCCGTTGAGGCACCAAACTAGGGTCAATGACAAAGCAGTGTCTAAGCAACACGCGTAGCGCATGTGCCAAGTTCTTCATGACGTGACGCACCCACAAGCCTACAAGCACGTCTCCATAGAGAAGCATGGGTAACCGGGCCGCGACCGAACTGCCATTAGCCGCATACCTAGAAGTCGTTTGACGGCGCCGCTTGCAACCAAGACGAGGAGAGGAGTTTGCCTGGCAGCTGCGACGCGAGCATTGGAATCTCCCACTCGTCGATCGAACGTTCCAGCGTACGTTGCCCACGAGTGTGCACCTCTGTAAGGGTAACTTCCATTCACGAATTGAAACGTTGAAAAGCATCTCCTGTATCCCGACGTATATAGAAAACAAAAACAAAAACGCTCACTCTGTGAGCGGAAACGTCTATCCCGATGTATCTCGCGAGCCTTTCGACGGTGCCGTTATTGCTTCGGAATTCGGCAGCCTTCGCCACGGCTCTCCCGCGCCCTCTTCGACCGACTTCTTTTGTGGGTGTCGCGGAGTGTGTGACAGAGTCGCCGGGGCGAAGCCCTCGGACACTTCCTAGGGCCTTGTCCGAAGCCACTCGACTACTTCGCCTGACCCGATTCCGGGAGCGCGGGCGTCTTAGCCGAGCGTGAAGTCTTTGAACACTGCACGCACGCGACCGAAGAAAAAGCGCCCAGTGAGTAGCAGCGAAGCGTGCCGTGACTGCCGCGTATTTTACTCGAACCCTAGAGGATCCCAAATCGAGGGCTTCCTCGAAACCTCTCTGAGAAAATCTCAAGTCGCACTGCTCAGTCATGGCACGAAAGACACTCTGTTCGTTGCAGACATCATGACAACATTATCTGGCGACATGCTTCACACCTCTGTTTTTAATTATTTGTGTTTAGATTATTATCAGCTGAGGGGAAGAGAGACAAAGGCACGGTTCCTAACAGTGCCTCTACCCCTGATTTTAGTTCAACAGGTTAAAAATGCGTACAAAGAAATGTTTTCTTCAAACGTGTCCACAGAAAGATTTTTGTGTGACGAATCTGACAGGATCGTCATGCAAGCGAGGCCTCAGAGTGTGTCTGCAGACTGCCGTTTTGTCCAATGTATTATCAATGTGAGGGCGTCTGTAGGAATACTGCGTGGAAGGGGTATATGGAAGGAAATGTTTCACGTTGACTGACGAAGTGCGAAGAAAACGAATTATACGTTAGATGTTAACACAACGTGAGTTTGGACATTATAACGCAACGCCGGGACTTCAGAAAGCAAAGAGACGACTCACATAAAAATTGACGAAGGTTAAAAGCTTTTTTGTATATGTGTGTTGTATTTTGCTTTTAGGGAGTCTATGGGTTGTGTCATGATGTGTCATCTTCCCCAACTCGATTGCGCCCTGACGTTTGGTTTACGTGAGTTCAGCTGACAGCGGAGGATTCGGATTAGGACTTGCCGCCGATTGACTAATATGGAAACTTCTTTTTCTGTAGAGTAGATTGTTGGGACTAGTTGGTTTTAGAACTTGAAATACATTTTAGCGCTCAAAAGACAAGGACAAAGGACATTAAATGTGCAGAGGAAGTAGTGTATAAGATCCCCTTATCATGCGGAAACAAGTATATAGGTCAGACCGGTAGGTGTGTTAATGACAGGCTAAGGGAACACGAACTTAAAGTAATAGAAATTATGGGGACGGTCATCTGTCTGATCATTGTCAAAACCGGAAGTGTGTGCCGTTGTTTTTCGAGTGCAAGATTCTGGTGAAGCACAAGAGAAAAAAGCTGTGAGGGAGATAGTCGAGGTAGATGAGATTAAGAAGGGTGGGGCAGCATGTGTCAGCCTGGCCTCAATTTATCTACTTGACAAGGAACGTGCCTTCCTCAATGACGCGGCCTGGCATCGGGTTGGCTAGTGGTGGGGTGATATCAGAAACACGGATGGTATATAAGTGACGTTTCATGTAATAAAATCAGTTGTTAGTAGCGCACTGCGGTGTCTGATTCTCGTCTTTGTGTCCTTGTGTTTTGAGCGCTAAAATGTGTTCCAAGTTGTTCCTCTGCTTTTTCTACAGCTTTGACTTCTAAACATGTTCATACAATGAAGCAGTTTTTCTTTTTAATTTTCGGTCGATCCTCGGTATAATAATATATATATATATATATATATATATATATATATATATATATATATATATATATATGTTTAAAGTCATATAAGTAAATTATATAGGAATGTGATAAAAGTTATGAAAACAAAGAAAAATGTCTGGCTGCTTCAGAAAGAAAACATTTGTACAATGTTAGTGCAAGCTGAGCATGTCTAAGCAGCAAAACTATGAGTCCCGAAGGCTCGGCGCCCGAGGCTCGATGGATCCGGATATGTAAAGCTTTCGTTCGCGTTTACTACGCACAGCCTCGACCGTTCTTTCTGACACCGACATCCGTTACTTTATTAAAACGCTCCTCAGCGAAAGCTAAATAAAACGACAACAAAAACAAAACAACAAGGACGTCGCTTTGGCTATTGCCGCGAGAAGCTTGTTGTGCGTGCAAGCGCATAAATCAGCCGAAGGATCCCAGCGGGTTCCTAAATCATCGCTTAAAAGAGGAGCACTCTTCACGTACGCGCATTTTTTCCTTCTCGTATAGCGTGTAGCGCATTTTTGCCTTCCCGTTTAAAAATTATAAGTTACTGTCGGTCCACACATCTTCTCGGAACAAATACAAAAAATTTTAGTCGGCAAAAAAAAAAAGTGAAAAGACATAAATAGATAGCTAGGCTCGAAAAAAAAAAAAATGATTGAGCAATTTCGATACGCTCGCGGAGCGCCGGGGTGGTCGTTTATCATTTTGCCGTTTCGATGAACGACAAAAACTGGCAGGTCGACCTCACACTGTCAAAACATCTAACGTACTCTCTTCTTAGAGGCAAAGGCGGCGCAGACTAAAAAGGAACGCATAAAATATCCCTCAGAACACGCGTCATAAAGTCTAATATATGACGCCAACGCTGCTCATTCTAAAAACAATATATATATATATATATATATATAATATACAAAGAGAGAGAGAGAGGGAGAGAGGGATAATAATAATGAGTGAAGGGCCGAGAGAGTAAGCCTGGACTTCTGTCCTAGCTGGCCACTCTGCACAAGGGAAGGGATAAAGAAAGAAAAAGAGAGAGGTAACGACTATGAGAAGGAAGATATGAAGAGATGAGGGCTTGAGAGGTTGAAAGAGCTCATATATTTAGTTCCTCTTTGCCGCTAGGAACTGCATTAGACGGGTGTCCTAAAGGTATTGAGGGAGCGCTTTCGTGGCTTTCACTGAATGTTCTGTGCACTGCCATGAACACAACACCTTGTCACAGAAGAAGGGTCTATTGTCGAGGCTCTGGGCTGTCCTCTGAAGGTCTTGTCGTTCCACGGCGTAGATGACACAGTCACAGATGACGTGACTTGCGGTTTCTGGGACGTTGCAGACTAGACAATGCGGGCTGTCTCCTTTTTTATACGGTGCAGGAAGTGTCGAGAAAACTCCCCCACAATCGGAGTCTGCGTAGCACTGCCTGAGACCCGCGTGGAAGTCGTAATGAATATTTAAAAATCATATGTGGATCCAGGGCCTAGAGTCGACCGTGGTGGTACTGAGGATCAGCCCACATCTGGGATGCCAGGCGCTTGGCTACACTCCGCACTGCCGAATTCGGCGTCCGATTTTAATAAATAAAGTCATGAGGTGGCGTTAATTTCGATGCGCCGATTTAGCCACTGCATCCGCTGCCTCGTTTTCAGAAAGACCACAATGGCTTGGAATCCACTGGAGGTGGATGTCGTGTCCTTTCATTTTTGCAGCTGTTCAAAAGTAATATAATGTTCAAGCCAAGGTCTTGGTAAACGCCAAATACCATAGCCGACTAAAGATTCTTTTAACGTCTCTTTGGAATCAGTCAATATCGCCCATGACTGAGCTTGTTTCCCTTCGATGTGTCTCACGGCTTCCCGAATGGCAATCAATTCTGATGCAGTCGAAAATGTCTTGTGTCTAAGTTTTTGCTTGATGATGAAATTTCTGGTATGAAACATGGCAGCAGCAGTTGAGCTCTTCTACCATGTGGGACCACCGGTAAAGAGATGTACACGAGACTCATGGGGTTCATACATGGTAGTCATTCCATGCTGATACAGCAGAACCACCCGAGGAGTATATCGTTTAGGTTACCAGATATACCGGGAATGTGAATTCCCAAAACATTCATGATGATGATATGATGGTGTGGGTGTCCACACAATCAAATCAATGCGTGTGTCGACATCCACACACATATTGATGGTGTGGATGTCCACACCCACACCATCAAACGGTGGCCGACAGGGTTAGCGCACACCAGCTCGGAGCACGTGGAGCGAAAGCTACGAGATTGAACCCAGGATCCCCAGAACCCAGGAATCCTGGGTTTAATCTCCTACCCCTGCCCGTTTCGAACTGAATGAGCATCTTACCGGCGTGCGGTCGTGTATCACTACTGCTTGGTGCACGTTAAGACCCCAGCCTTGCGGTTGTACTGCACTGGCTAAATTTCTCATATACAGCTGAGAGACAAGTCGCCTGTTAAAGCAGGCTAAGTTCAGGCTGTATAAACATGCACACACCCAAAGTTTTGTTTTCTCAAAAGTTATTAAAAAAACGGTGCGGGCGTGACCCAAGCTGGAGTAGCAGTATTTTTGGTGTTATAAACTGTGTGGAAACGTTTTGTTGATAGTATATATATTGTTTCCAATGACTGACAAAGAGGCCACAGAAAACGGACGGAGCTAAATATTTAGCGGAGGCGAACTTGTTCCAGAAACGAAAAAAAGACATGTACAGACGTCGCACAAGCAGCAGCGAGCGTCGGCGGCGGCAGCAACAGCAAGCGATGGTACGTCGACGTAACAGACCTGTGCCTATCGCGAGAGAAAATCGGCGAATGAATCCGCACTACGGCGCTCGGCTCTTTATCTAGTAGTATGCTCGTTATCTCAAACATTTCACTGACATAGGATGTTCGGGAAAGAGCTAGGACGAGGCTGACTAGGCAAGGTCATAATGGCCTTCTTATCGTTTACGCTCGGGGTAAGAGTGCACGCGAACCTTCCAGAAAAACGGAGAAGCGTATCTTCTCGATCATGCACGCCGCATTACTCCCTCTTTAAAGGCGAATCGCCCTGATGCAACACAAAACAAAGCAAAACAACGGCAAGCTAAAAGCATCCTCCGGAAAATGAAGTCCTCAGTGCTACCGAGCGCAGAACGACTTCAATCTAACGACTTGAACCACCTCATGGTCGTGGTCGGTGTCGCGATGATGTTTGCATTCCGTCGGGCTCCACTTCGTAGTTCAGCTCCCCGAGGTGACGAAGTACCTTGTACGGTCCTAAGTACCGTTTCAACAGTTTTTCGCTTAGGCCGTGGAGACGAATGGGTGCCCACACCCACACCATTTCTTTGGGATGGAAGTGAACGTCCTGACGACGAAGGTTGTAGCGGCCAGCGTCGACCCGCTACTGGTCTTGAATCCGGAGTCGGGCGAGCTGGCGGACCTCTTCGGCCCGTTAAGCAACCATATGGACGTCGTCGCTCCAATCGTCAGCTGGTTCGCGGGGCAGCATCACGTCCAGCATGGTCGTTACTTTCCGACCTTGTACCAGCTGGAAAGGTTACCTCAGTGGTCTCTTGAACTGCCGTGTCGTAGACAAACGTGACGCAGAGTAAGACCTTGTCCCACGTCTTGTGCTCCACGTCGACATACATGGCGATCATGTCTGCGATGGTCTTGTTTAGCCCTTCTGTGAGCCCGTTCGTCTGTGGGTGGTATGCCGTCGTTCGAGGATGGCTGGTGTTGCTGCGGGCGATCTCCTGAGTTAGCTGTACCAAAAACGACGACCCTCGTTCTGTAACCAGTACTCCGGGAGCACCGTGCCTGAGGACAAAGAACTTCGCTACTTCCACAGCGGTTCCCGACGGGAGCGCTTTTGTCATGGCGTACCTTGTGAGGTAATCGGTCGCGACGATGATTCACCTGTTTCCTTGCATCGATGGTGGGAACGGTACAAGGAAGTTCATTCCTATCTGCTGGAACGGCGTAGTCGGGGGAGCGATCGGCAGCACAAGTCCTGCCGGCTTCGTCGGTGGTTTCTTGCGTCGTTGGTATTCGCGGCACCATCGGATGCAGAGGTGGACAGTCTTCGGGGGCTTGGACCAGTAGTATCTTTCTCGAATTCGTGCAAGTGTTCTGCTGTAGCTCAGGGGACCAGATGCCGGGTCGTCTGGCAGGCTTGGAAGATCTCTTCCCGAAGACTTGTAGGGATTACCAGGAGCCGCGTCGAGTTGCTCTCCTCGAAGTTCTCTTCGTAGATAATACCTTGCCGTACGGCGAGTTTTGGAAGGGCACATGAGAAGGCTCCTGGAATCGTACTTCCTCGTCCCTCCAAATAGTCGATCAGCGCGCGCAGTTCAGGATGTTCCCTTTGGAGCGCTGTCATGACGTCAACGCTCCGTGCACTGAGAAAGCGCTCGTCGTCGTTGTCGTCGTCTATGGCGCTGCCGGTAGCTGATCCGACGGGGGCTCTGGGCAGGCAGTTGGCATCGCTGTGCTTTCGGCCTAACTTGTAGACCACGGTCACGTCGTACTCTTGCAGCCGTAGACTCCATCGAGCGAGCCGTCCCGATGGGTCCTTCGAGCTCGCTAACCGGCACAGCGAGTGGTGGTCTGTGACCACTCAAAAATGGCTTCCGTATAAGTACGGGCGGAATTTCGTGATAGCCCAGACGACGGCAAGACAACGCCTCTCGGTCTTCGAGCAATTCCCTTCCGCTTTCGACATCGTCCGACTTGCGTAGGCGATCACGGGCTCTGTACCCTCTTGTCGTTAGACCAGTACTGCGCCATATCCTGAATTGCTGGTGTCCGTGTGAACTTCTGTTTGGGGTGGTTGGTCAAACTGGCCAAGAATCGGTGGCGACTGCAGTTGTCGCTTTCGCTCGTACAATTCCTGTTGTTTTTATTCGTCCCCATTCGAAGTTAAAGGCGTTTTTCGTGAGGCGCGTGAGCGGCGCAGAAAGCTTGGCGAAATCCCGAACGAACCGCCTTTAGTACGCGCAAAGTCCCAGGAATCTTCGGACGGCCTTCTCGTCGGTGGGCGGTGGAAATGCCGCTACGGCGGGAGTCTTCTCATGGTCAGGACGAACACCTTCGTTGCTCACAACGTGACCTTCGGACTTCAGTTCGCCGTAGGCTAACCAGCACTTCGTCGGCGTGAGGGTGAGTCCGGCGGTCCTGATTGCTTAAAGAACGGCCCGAAGGCGTCGCAAGTGCTCGTCGAAGTTGACCGAGAATACCACGACGTAGTCGAGGTAAACGAAACAGCTCTGCCATTTGAGACCTGCCAGTACGGTGTCAATTACACGCTGGAAAGTTGCCGGCGCCATGCACAGTCCGCTCGTTCGTGGACTTTGATCTGTAAGTAGCCACTCTTCAGGTCCATCGACGAAAAGTATCGGGAGTGACGCAGCCGGTCCACTGTGTCGTCGATGGGGCGGAGCGGATACACGTCTTTTATCGCCACCGCGCTGAGCCTTCCGCAGTCTACGCAGAATCGACGCGTTCCGTCCTTCTTTTTCACGAGTACGACTAGAGAGGCCCACAGGCTGCTTGACGGCTGGATGATGTCGTCATTCAGCATTTCTTGCACTTGTTCACGTATGGCCCCTCTCTCCTCTGGGGAGACCCGGTACGGCGGCAGATTCACAGGGAGAGCATCATTGTTGGTATCGATGCGATGTTTCGCAACTGTTGTCTGGCGCACTTTCGACGTCGTCGACAAGGCAGTCGCTGAATTCGGCGAGGAGGTCTCTGAGCCGGCGTTGTTCCGTGGCACTGTGTTTGGGCTTGACGTCGAGCTGGGGCGGCGGTGTACTGTACGACTGGGATGCGAGGGTTGTTTCGGAGATCGCGGCGATCTCAGCGGCCTCCCGGAGTTCCTCGACGAGGCCCACAGTGACACCTTTCCTGAGCAGCTGCGCCTCTTGTCGAAGGTTCGTCACGAGGACCACAGTACGTCCATCCTGCAGCTCTGCTACACCCCTTGCGACGTCTACTTCTTTTCTGAGAAGCAGCTGAAGGCCGCCTTTCAGAATAACTTCCCCGCAGGCAACTGCATCGGAGGCAACGGTCACAAGAATACTCGACCGCGGCGGCAGGTTCACGAAGTTCCGCAATGACTGGGACGGCTGCTGGCGTTGTTTTGGATCCCTCCGGAGGTAGGACGGACACGAATGACAGACGAAGAGGCCGGAGAAAAGGGATGAAACTAAAAATTTGTTGGAAGCGAACTTGTGCCCTAAACGAAAAAAGAGAAGAACAGACGCTGAGAAAGTCCCTAGATACGAGCTTCCTACGAGTAGCGACATTCTTTAGCGCCGACTGCGTGACGGTGCAGTTTTTGGGAAGCGAATGGCGGCGCACAGCAGAGGTTTGAAATGAATGCCACCATTTTGTTCCAGCGGACTGTGCTTTGTCATTTGGATAAAGTGTCGTTACTTGTAAAATAAGTATCAAGGGACTTTAACGGGAAAACAGCAGCGAGCGTCGGCGGCGGCGGCAGCAAGTGACGGACCGTCGGCGTAACAGCTGGCTATCGCAAAAGAGAATCATTGAATGAATCGGCAATACGGCGCACGGCCCTTTATCTACTGTGTTCGTCATCTAGAATATTCGACGTAGAATGCTCGGAAAAGAGCTATGGCAAGCCTGACTAGGCAACGTCATTTTGGCGTCCTTATAGTTTAGGATCGAGGTAAGAGTGTATGCGAACCTTCTAGAAGAACGGAGAACCGTATCTTCTCGATCATGCACGCGGCAATATCACCCGAGTATGGTTGGAAGACGGTCTTGGCGATGTAATACCGGCAAGGTGGTGTTTTTTATGCCCGGCGATGTTGCATATGTGTTCTCGCGGTTTCCTGAATTTGAAGCTCAGACACTGTGAAGTGCTTGGATTTTGCTATTGTGCCTGCAGCGTCAAAGCTGATCGAGGCAGACCAAGGTAACAACAAAGGAACCCAGCCTGCAGGCTTTGTAGCACATTGAGGCTTTTTTGCTTGTGCCATTGAATACGTGGAGGCTGTAGTGCAGTATTCCTACAAATTGGCTTAGTAAAGGCACAGCAGAGCAGGAACCGTCGCTCCGCATGCGGTGCCACTGTCAGTAGGACAAATGCTTCAAGCTTTTTCTAAAAACGAAAAAAAAAGATGTTCTTAAAAAAATGTTAGAGGTGAATTTTAGAGTGTTTTTATCCTTTGAATATGTATATCACGTTCGTTTTCCACGAAGAGGTAACTAAACGTGAGAAAACACGAAAAACCTCGGACCAGTCGTTACGTCATGAAAGGATATTTCCGCCACCCAGCGCGTGTCGCTCGTGGGGGCAGCGCGTGCAATTGTCAGCTTGCCATGTAAATTCCCCCGCACTGACACCAATTGTGACGTTTTTTTGCGTTTTATTTTCTTGAAAATAGCAAGAAAGCGCGTGCAGAGCTTAGATAGGCGCTGAAGATGCTCGAGAGCGTAGATTTTGAAAAAATCTTTTTATGACGTAACACTCCGGGGAGAGAGCGTAGATCCCGAAAAATCCCATTATGACGTAACGTTCCGGGAAGAAGGGACTTCAGGGGTACTTTAAAATTTATTTTCTGCAACCTCCGTGCCCCAAAGTGGAAAACAAAATGTGTTTTTTTATATTTTTGATTTTGGATGTTAAATGAAGACGATTTAAGCGTTTTTAGTCAAACACAAAACCGCTTCATCTTCCTTTTAAGATGGTGGATGGGTGACGTCCATATGACACCTCGATCAATGCCGCCGCCTAAGAAAGTGATATTTAAAGAAATATCAGGATAAATAAGCGCATGGCGTTTATCTATCGCCGCGATTTGTTCTTCGCCGTTTTTCACCGTTAAATGTCGCAATCTCATTAGCAGCTCAGCGATAATAACCTGCTCGAGACTCGCCACGGCCTGCTTTTCTCGAGCTCTTAGAGACTACCCACTGACTCAACCTTCTGACGTCAGGCCACTGAGGTGGCAGCTGATGTCGGCACTGCGCACGCGCAGACGCTGCATCTCCCACAAATCTGCTTTCTGAGCACGCGCATAGTTCACACTTGTTGCGGGAAAACGCGAGCTTGTTTGCAGGCAGCCTGTTAATGTATACAAAGAGCAAGTCGTCCGTTTCTTGAGCAGGAGTTCCGGTGACGTCAGACCGACGCCGAGCTCTGATTGGCTCTGACTGGAAGGATAGTGGGTAGACCTCAATGCTAGACGCCTTGTGGTCTACCCGCTATCTTTTCTAGTGAACCAATAATAACTCGGCGTTCTGATATTATCGCAACCCCTGTTCAAGAAGCAGACCAACTTGCGCTCAGCGTAGCCTTGGCCTCTAGACGCCAACCTTCCAACCAGAGCTCGACAGCTTGACGTCATTACACGCGCTCCACTCCTTTCTTTCTCGGCTTCGTTCGATATAGATGCCACCTCACTGTACCGAGACGACGTTTTCCGGCCTTGGATTGTATTTCCATTAAGCCTTCGATTAATAGGACGCCGGCGGAGATTCGGGTTGGAATGGAGACTCGTTATTCGGTCAGCTTCGAAATTTGAAACCGGGAACGATTTCCCCCGGCTCGTTAGGCAGCGGAAGCCCTTCCTCCTTCTCCAGGTTACGGTTTCAGGTTCAGCTGACAAGTTTGACAGGTCCCGGAGCGAGCGCGGTCTCGCATCCCCCGTCGGAAACACGTGTGCCCCCGATGTTTGCGTCCGGAGTGCCTACGAGTCCGCTCGATGTACCGGGCGCGTCCGTGCGAAAAAGGAAAAGAGTATTTCGACCCGCGTAAATAAACTGCGCATCGCAGAAAGCTAGAACTCTCTGAGAATATGAGGCTAGCAGTTAGGGTAAAATTCGGAAGATTGAGGCGTTACTTGGATTCAAAAGAGAAAAGAGGACGACGTAATTTCTCTATGAGCCAAGTCCCCCATAAGACTACCCTGCCCAGTAATCCTTCCAATCAGAACTCGGCGTTTTTACGTCCCGTATGTCTCTTCCTCTCCCTCAATATTTCAACGCAATCTTTCCTTTTTTGTTTTGCTATCGAGATTGTTTGTTTTATTTTGCTTGTTTTTTGTTTTACTAGGACAGATGTGAAAGGCGCCCACAATGCCATTTATTCTCTTGACACTAGCAGGCTTCGGTGGACGTCGGCTCATAACGCAATTTCTCCGCGGGACGAAAAACACGGGTCTCTTTTCTCATTAACGCCAGGTAGAGTGCACAACGGTCTCAGCGTACTTACATTGCACACCTTCATTAAAGAACTATACTAATACCTTCACTGGAAATATTAAATTCAACACATAACGCGAAGAGCGGAGTCGCAAACCCGTAATGTTTTTAATTGAAAGGTGTAGCATTTCCAGTTCCACCAAGCTAGTGAGACCGTGTGCCCCTGTCAGTCGCCGCTCAATAGCTAAATTTAGACGAAGTGTTCCCGTTAAATTTAGGAGGAAACATTCCCCTAAACTTATTGTGAAAGCCGATATGTGCGTATAATTGACGCAGTCTAACATGACGTGAAATCTCGCGACACCATAACATATGCCACCGTGACGACACGTGACCACTGTCACGTGATCCCACGACGCGACACTGAAACACCACGTGACCATTGACGTCATGGTGTCACGTGAGTGCCGCACCAACGGAGGTGTAATGCTATTGCATTAGTACGCCCCATTTTAGAGCAGCGAGAGAGAGAGAGAGAAAGCGTAGCTTTTTTATTTATCTTCAGGGACAGATGTTCTACAAAGGGGTCTGGGTGATATTGTTACCAATATCAAAATAGACAGATATAAAAAATAATAATGTTTAAAAACTTGAAGGGCGCTTAAGCTTCGCCTTTAAGAGTAGAACGCGAAAGCGTTATCGGGAGCCGTTTGCGTGGCCTTCTCATTCGCTTCTCATGATGTTCCTGCCGGTGAGTGGGACGTCCGGCGGACATTGCCTAGTCAGTTACGTGTCTGACT